>JAJOOR010033216.1:0-21062 GCA_036250505.1 Solanum acaule | reverse complement strand
TGTATCAGAGCTATATAAGTGATGATACATGCGCGAGATACAATAATATAAGCGTTGATACATTAATCTGATGCGCGAGATACAATAATATAAGCGCTAATATATTAATCTGATGCGCGAGATACAATAATATAAGTGCTTATATTATTGTATCTCGCGCATCAGATTAATGTATCAGAGCTATATAAGTGATGATACATGCGCGAGATACAATAATATAAGCGTTGATACATTAATCTGATGCGCGAGATACAATAATATAAGCGCTAATATATTAATCTGATGCGCGAGATACAATAATATAAGTGCTTATATTATTGTATCTCGCGCATCAGATTAATGTATCAGAGCTATATAAGTGATGATACATGCGCGAGATACAATAATATAAGCGTTGATACATTAATCTGATGCGCGAGATACAATAATATAAGCGCTAATATATTAATCTGATGCGCGAGATACAATAATATAAGTGCTTATATTATTGTATCTCGCGCATCAGATTAATGTATCAGAGCTATATAAGTGATGATACATGCGCGAGATACAATAATATAAGCGTTGATACATTAATCTGATGCGCGAGATACAATAATATAAGCGCTGATACATTAATCTGATGCGCGAGATAAAATAATATAAGCGTTGATACACTAATTTGCTGCGCGAAAATGAGGGATTTCTGTAATTATAAACTTTTAAGAGATAAATTGTAATTTTGCCTTTAAAGTATGTGATTCTGTAATCTGCCCATATTATTTTCTCAGCTAATTTGTTGGATTTCTTGTTGGGCCTAAATCATTTTATACTGATGTGGGCTTCACGCTACTAAAGGTTATGAGTTAACATATGAATATAAGCTTGTGATGGAATCCCACTAGGTCAAGGGTTTTAAACTTAAAAATATGTGGTTTGGTCACATCTTCACTCCTCATCTTCGTAAGTGCAGCCATTGAAATTGTCTCCTAACATAGAAGGAAAGGAAGCTTTAGCATGTTCGCTCTTTTAAGAGATTGGAGCTAAAGCGAAATCAAGTATTGTCCTGATTAATTCTTTGTATTCTAAGTCTATGATATTCATGAGATTACTTACATTTCTTATATAACAAGTTTTATAGATATGTCTGCTGCTTAAAATTAAGTTTAGGTCTGGAAGTGATGTTCACAATTGTAATCTATGGTTTAAGATTTAAAATTTGCTTCAGCTATAGATCTTTTGAAATTGAGGACTTAGGTTATAATCCTTGTTTAGTAGAATTGGAGCATAATTGTGACTACCGCATAATTACTAAACACAACAACATTAATACATTTCTTGGCCAAAACATATGCATACCTTTGGGAAATTGTGACAGTTCCCCTTCATGGGTCTCAATAAAGTTTCTTGCATAGGAAATTACCAAATCAATATATGCATAACATGTGTTTTCTATAAAGAGTGAATATTTTATCAGTCTAGTTACTTCCTCAATAAAAAAAATGAGAGAAGCATTTTCATTACATTCTATTCATTCCTTCTTAATTGTTGATCCAACATCCTATTTCCACAAATTTTAAATTTTTTACCCATTTAGGCCATTGCTAGATAAATTTGGAAAATTCAGAGATGAAAAAGGGTTCATACACTAAAAATATAGATAAAACTAACAAATTAGGAAATATTGGAAGTTTCATTATCTTTCTACTGACAGCTTAATATTTGACAATTAATATTCAAAGACTTGATGAATGGAAAAGGGTTCTTGAATTTTGATCAAACAAATCTCTAACTCTCTTACAAGTCAATACGTTAAATAGTTCAATGTAAATCAAGAAAAAAAATTCAAGGCTTTCTTTAAGGGATGATAAATATGGGTGATTTGCTTTCTAGGCAACCTGGTGAGATTACGCGATTGCAAGGTGGCTAATTGATCCCCGACCACATGTTGAAACATTGTTTGAGACTTCAAACTGAAAAGACTAAAAGTCTCTTTGAAGTTTTATTATAAGGGTAGTATTAAGTGAGAATTCATTTAGATTTTTTTTGTTACATTTTTGCAATAAAAAAAAACAAAGAGACTTTTGCTCTTTTCTATGTGAAGTCTCAAACAAGACTTCAACACTCTATTGGTGGATACTAGTCATCTTGCAATTGCCTCTAATCTCACCAGGTTGCCCAAACTGCATATCGCCCATCTTTATCATCCCTTCAACACAAGCCTTAAAAGGATCTTTATTAGTACTGAACTTCTAACATATTCACTTGTAAGAGAGTATGTGAAAAGTGTTTGAACAGAATTCAAGAATCCTTGCCCATTTACCAAGTGTTTGAAATATTGAATTCACTTAACAGTGTGTATTAATTTTCCTTAGGGTAAGATATTGACATTAGTTTACTTGGATACCCTATTAGGGATCGTATTTATGTGATTCTAATTATTGTATTTTCCCCAAAGATATTGAGTGGTGATACAATTCCTAAAGGACTTCCTTTTTCGCTTGATTGCATGTGGCTTCTGTTATTCACCTCACTCTACTCCACGAGGTAATGGTAAGGTCTCCGTACACCCTACCTTCCTCAGACACCACTTGTGGGATTCCACTAGGTATGTTGTTTTTTTAATGTGCCTATTTTGATTTTCCGTTTTCTAAGATTTTTCTTCTATTTTATCAAATTGTGATTTTGAGTCTCATAAGTTAATTGCATTGGGAAATTGGGGAAGGGATTATAAGGTGGGGAGTCGAACCTCACCATCAAAGTGAAAGTGAAAGTAACCAACCAATTGAGCTACTAAGGTTCCCATAATGCAATTTATAAAAGTTTTTATTTCAGGCACTGGATATTAATAGGCCATATATATAGCTATCATAAATAAAAACCTCCAATTATAATTTATATGTTTATTTTTAACTTTAGGGATTCTTATTGAGGTTCTTCACATGAGCGGCTAAATTAACGGTAATTTTATTATCATCAATTAGTACATTTACCACTATTTTGAATTTTGATTTGTCCTCTTTTGCGCATATTCGTTTATTTTCCCGCAAATTATATTTTACATAAGCTTTTCTTTGTCCCATTTGAGTAATATGCAGGTTAGAAAGTAAATATTTTGTCTCATTGATGTCTGAATTTTATGAAATAATGTTTATACGGATTTTTTTTTCAAGTCATCAAGTCATGTAGCCACTCCTGCTTTGATTGTGTCATGTCAAAATTTAGAGTCATCTGACACTATTTAATTGTAGTTCTTTCCTAAGAAACACCACATCCCTAGTCTATAATATTAGGTAAAACACTCCCATATTTTTTATTGATGTGAAGTACATTGAAGAAAATATAGCCCTATTTGTTTTTACCAATGAAAGTAACTTGGTGCAGAATGTTACAAGTTACTTTGGAGCCACCCTTGGAAGAGTCGCTAACCGGATTGGTGGTTTTCAATTTACTTTGAATGGAACGCTTTATAAGCTTTTTCCAAAAAGGAAAAACATGATGCATGGTACTAACTACATTTCCTTTTACCTCTGCTTTCGATTCCATATTTACCTCTATTACCCAAATTTCCTTTCTGTTTCTAATGTTATTAAAACTTCATAAATAAAGGTAGTCGTAAAGGATTTAGCAAATTTTTCTGGAAGGTGAGAAAGTACGTGCAAGATTGTCCCCGTCCTCACATAAGTCTAACCTGCTTCGGTGCTGATGGTGAAGAAGGTAAGTTTTTGTATTCCATATAGGATATTACTCCTTTAGTTTCAATTTACTTATCTTAGTTTGACTAAACACAATATTCAAGAAAGAAAAACATTTGGAATTCATGGGATATAAACATGTCGAGATTTTCATGGCTATAAAAGCATTCCATTGATGATAAAATACAAAATTTGAAGTTAAATTATCTACAAAAATAGAAATGTGTCGACTAATTTTTGACGAAGTGATGAGGAAATATATAGAATCACGTAAAATAAAATAGAGGGAATAATTTCCTTTTAAAGAACACTAATGAATTGACTAAACTCCATTTCTTTCTTATATAAGATTTGCTGGAGGTATTCTTACCCATGTTACCTATTCTCAAATTGCAACTAAATACCTAGGTTGTATCCCATGTCAAAGTAACTATTATAAGATGGAAAAAACTTAGTGCAACGCTATTGGCCAAGAGTACTGATCCTTTGTAATCGCGCACCAACCACTGTTGTTGTGGTAGTGGTTGCAGCTTTTACAATTGTTCCTTTTGCATTGCCTGAACCTTCTCAGTCTTCTCATGGGACATGGTGCTATACTATGTCCTGTAGTTTGTTATATCATCAAAACATTAGGATAACTTCAGAATATCAATCCATCCATCACCACTTTTCAAGGCTAGTGTGGCTCTAGGTCCTCAACCTGAAAAATGGACAACTTTAGCACGTTGCTCTATTTCATAGTCACTTTTGGAATAAAAAATATAACAACTATCTTTGAATTTCTAAGGCCATAAAATCCATCTTCCAATTTGAACACTAGATAAGTAAAATAACTAGTTCTAATGACATTTGAGTGTCAATTTTTCCTTGGTTATCTAGCCAACAGATCCAATTAAGTTTACCCACTTCAGAAAATCTATAAAAATAATTTAGACTTTCTCACTAATTATATTTATTGAAGTAATTTCTTTCAAAATTTTGAGTACATCGAAAGGAAATGAAAAATATAAAACATGGAATCTGGGTGAGACTGACATTATTAATACTTTGGTGTACCACACCATATAATACAAAGTTCTTGTGTTGCGACCATAAAACATTTCTTCCCCATCTTCTTATACAGCGAACAACTCTATTTGACAAATCAAATCACATAGACAAAACATTAAGTTTTAAAAACAAACCAAAAGGCCAAAAATGGTACTAGACCACTCTTATTATGTCCCACTAGGATCACAACGGACCAATTGCACTCACTTAAAATGACTCTGTGAGTAATTAGTGGGCAGGGCCTTCATGTAACCGGCCCAACCCTATCTGATATGAACAAGTCAATAAATGGAATGTTCCATTCATAAGGGTTGTTAGGTGGTGGCGATTCAGGCCACCTTTCAGGTAGCTAATCATGTCAAGTGAGCATGGTTGGTCCGTTGTGATCCCTATCAAAATCCTAAAGAGTGGTTTAGTGCCTTTTTCATCCTTTTTTTTTGTTTTTAAATCCAAATGTTTTGTATTTGTTATTTGATCTAGCTTGTCAAATAGAGTTTTTGACTAGATAAGAAAATGGGGAAGAAATGTTTTGTGGTCGCAGCACGAGAACTTGGTATTATATGGAATGGTACACCAGAGAATTGGGAATGGTTGTCTTTCCTGAACTCTGTGTTTTATATTTTTATGGTTCCTTTCTATGCACTCTAAATTTAGAAAGAAATTACTTTATTAAATACAATTACCAAGAATGTGTAAATTTTCTTGTAGATTATGTGAAGTGGCTAAACTTAATTTGATTTGTTAGCTTGATAACTGAGGCAACATTGAAACTTGAATGTTGTTGAAAAGAACGTATTGTTTTTCTTATCTAGTGTTCAAATTAGAAGATGATTTTTGTGGGCTAAGAAATTCTAAGGCAGTTGTTAGATTTGTTTATTCCGAGAGTGACCATGAATCAAAGCAACGAGCTTAAGTTATCTGGGTTTTTTAGGACGAGGACCTAGAGTGATGCTAACCTTGAAAAGAGCTGATGGGTGGACTAAATTAAAAAAGAGAAACTTTTTCAATGATATAGGACAAGATGGAGATAATGAAGCGGGATTGATGGAGATTAGGCATCTCGGTTGGAAACGTAGCCTCATTGTTCAAGGAATTGAGTTTCGTTAGAATGAAGAAGAGAAGGACCCTCCTCTTACTATGCTTTTTGCTTTGGTCACATTTGGATTGATGCAAAAGGTTTACCATTGTAGTGGAGTTATAGTGGCTAACCCCTCTGTCATCTTCGATGAACCAACCTCCAGTGTTCTACTAAAATTTCCCTAATAAATGACTATAATGAAAGGCAAACTTATAAAACAATGTCATATAAAAGAATTATTCATTAATCTAATTAACGTCAAATGTTTTTTTTTATATATAAAATTAATCTAACTAAATTGGAAACAAGAGAAAGGGAATCCCTCTTTACGTTTCATTTGGAAAGGATGAGATCCCTAAAGCTAAAAACTTTCTAATAACATGATGAAAAATAATCTCAATAATCCCTCTTGTCCCATATTAGTTGTTGATTTTCGTTTTTACAATCATATTAGAAATCATAAATAAGAAGATAATTTTATATATTCACCCTTAAAAAACTTTTTCAATTTTTTACAAATAAATGTGAACACTTTCAAAATGAATTAATTGCAAGGATAATATAAGAAAATTTTAATTATTGTTTTATTGATTTAGTGAAGTGAACAACTAATATGGGACAACTATATTTATTAAGATGATCAGCTAATATGGGACAAAGGTAGTAGAAAACAACATAGATAAAAATAACAACTAGTACATAGATTATCTAATAAAGATGGTAAGTACAAAAACAACTGAAATAATTGTGTATAATGGTCTTCACAATTATTTGTCCCTGAAACCTAAATTAGTACCTTCACTAGAAGTTTGTATTTTTAAAATACTGTAATTCTAACTATTACCACTAGAATAATATAATGTACCATATCATGGTTCTTAATTTCAACCATATCTTGGCCTCTTTTTCTTATTCTCATAGGCCTGAGAATATTCAACATCAGGCTTATCAAAGAAGGTAAACTCTTGTTCAGTAAAGGACTCTAACAGGTCCGTTTTAGATACACCAGCACTTAACTCAGCTGTTTGCAGCATTCACATTTTTAGTCCAGGCAAGGCATGAAAAAACATTTTCACTGTGCCTAGTTTGAAAGAGGTGTAAAGGATCACCCAGTTCACTGAACTGAATACATTATAACCGTTAAGCTAGCTAAGTACACAGCTAGTTAGTTAGTAGTAGCACGTTAGATGGTCAATTAGTTGATCTTAGTCAGTTGTAATTAGTTAGATCTAGTTACATTTACACTACCATATTTAGGTAGTAAACTAGGCCTATAAATACTCTAGTACAACTAAATGATTGATTGATTCCCAATTCACTTTCTTTTCCAAATTGATTTGCCGCCATTGCTAGATTATTTTCTTCTCAAGGAAAGTTCCTTGAATGGAGCTTAATACTTTCCAAATGTTACTCAAAACAGTGTAGAAATCTATGACTGAAGTTGCTCAGATTCATCACATAGCTATTCATCGTATGCAACAAAGACTTCGTTAAACACTTTCAATTAAAGCAGAAGTTTGATAGTAGATCATGTTTGAAATCATGAACCCACAAATTAAATTAGAAAAAACACCTTTTATATGATTAACATTAAGGATTAAAAAAGAGATTGACCAGAAAACAGCCTCACTCCCACCGCACAACAAACAGAGAGAGAGAGAGCATTGTACCTGAAAGTTGTTGAGGATGGTACAAGAAGAAGTCGACATCATGAACATTCTGATTGAGAAAGTGCTGGTCTATCATTTTCTTATCGAGACAATAGGTTATAAGCTCTTCATTTGCATAAGAGAGATGATCACCAACCATCACTTCCTGTTTATGGATGACATTAATGTCCATACAATTCTCGTCCACATTCATCTTATTGGCAATGCTACCATGTTTCCCATTTTCTTCCATTTTTGCACCCTATAACATCAATATCAAGATGAATGGCTTCTCAATTTTTGATATGCAATAATAAATAAAAGCTTCAATTGTCATTTTATGTATTGGGAGCTTACAACTCCTTCTCTAGTAACAACAATTATCTTCCCTTCACTACCAATTTTGTACGTTTTCATTACATGAAATGACATTTGAAGCTTTTTTTTATTGAATATCAAATATTGAGTAGCCATTTATCTTGATATTGATCTTATTTATGTGATTAGGGTGCAAAAATGGAAGAAAATGGGAAACGAGATAGCACTGCCAATATGATAAATGTGGATGAGAATTGTATGGACATTGAAGTCATCCATAAACAGGAAGTGATGGTGGGTGATCAGCTCTCTTATGCAAATGAAGAGCTTATAACTCATTGTCTTGATAAGAAAATGATAGACCAATACTTTCTCAATCAGAATGTTCATGATATCGACTTCTTCTTGTACCATCCTCAGCAACTTTCTGGTACAATTATCTCTCTCTCTCTCTGTTTGTTATGGGGTGGGAGTGAGGTTGTTTTCTGGTCGATTTTTTTTTTTTATCTTTAATGCTCATCATATTAAAGGTGTTTTTTCTAATTTAATTTGTGTGTTCGTGATATCAAACATGATTTACTATCAAGCTTCTGCTTTAATTGAATGTGTTTGATGAAGTCTTGGTTTCATATGATGAATAGCTATCTGACGAATCTGAGCAACTTTAGTTACTAGATTTTTGAACTTTTTGAGTAACATTTGGAAAGTATTAAGCTCCATTCAAGGAACTTTCCTTGAGAAGAAAGGAATCTGCCAATGGCGGCAAATCAATTTCAGCTACTGTTGAAGCTTAGCTTATTTACTCAGCCTCTATAGAGCTCCTGTTTATGGTGATTTGTTTCTTGACCTCCAAGAAATGAGGGAACCACCCAACTTAACAAGATAACTAGTCACAAACCGTGTTGTATTGGGGTAAACCTATGGGTTACATTTGGTAGATATCATCCTCTTCGCATCTATTCCATCATTGAAACACTGTTCATCATTCATCTATTACTGTGGGTATTCCTTCTGAAATGCAGCCCTCCACAATTGTGACATCCCATAGGCGGCCCTGACCTCTTTCCGCAATCATTATTATGTGAGGCAGTAGTATTAGGCTTGAGGAGAAATCCCTGGATTTGCTTGATTTCCTCCACTTTTATTTGGACCATCCCCACTTCCATTAGGACCACTATTTACAGGTTGAGTCCCCTTGTATCCTCCTATATTTGTTGTTTGAGGCATGTCCTTCTGGACATCCACGTGCTAATCCACAACATATTCAAAAGATTAGATTGCCTTGGGAAACATATTAACCCTTTGTATTTGCGGTTCCATGCGGCCGCAAGTATTCAACCTTTCCATGAATGTAAAGAGCTTGTCTTGCTTACCCATGCCTCGGATGTTCATCATCAGCACAACATAATGTTGAAATGACCTAGTTTGGCGCAACTCCTAGAGCTTCCTGCACATGTTGTACTCCACATTTTCAGGGAAGAACTATAAAGAGATAGCAGCCTTCAGATCCTCCTATGTCTCAAGATAAATGACATCACCGTGAAGATACATGGAAACAGTTGATACTTTCTTTTCTCCCTCCAACATCCCCACGACATCAAATTACTATTCAATGTCAAAAATGAAGTTCTCCACTTCTTTGACATTCTGAGCTCTATGGTAGCGCTTTGGTTCTGGGATCTTGAGTTCTTATCTCACGGAGGCAATATCCACAACACCCCTGATATGAATGCCACCGCTTTGGAGTAACCCATGAAGTTAAACACTTATCACATTAAGCTGACCAATCAAGTTAGCTATGGTTTGTTGTATGGCAGTCACCGTTTCTACCTCTTGTTTCTGTGGGCTAGTTCCTCAGTCCAGTCCGCTCCTACTAGAGCACCTTGAATTTACCAAAATATTTGGATGCCTCTTGGGCTGCTGTTTTCCTGTCTCTTTCAGAGTCTCAACTGGTGTTCATGACGTCTCCCTTTGCCTGCCACATCTTATGGTCTAGATCGCCTAACATTTACTCTATGTTGGTTTTCAAATCAAGCATCGTATTCATGAGGTGTCATAGTCCTTGACTGCCCCCTCAAGAGCCACAACACAGTCCCTTTGAGAGTTCTGACTACCATCTATGGCCACCAATGATGACAATAGAAATGTGTTCCCTCGTTTGATGTTGAGCCCAGGCTCAGATTCCAACTGCTACCCAGCGCCTTCCTAGGATTTCTTAGGAAGGCAATGTGAGGCTAAGCAACTGATGTCACAATTCATAGGCTTGATTCACATTAGCAGATATCTTCATCATAATCTGACCACAAGCATTCCCATATCCATCATTTACGCCCATAAGGAACTGCAATAATCTCTGCTTCTGAAGATGCTCCCTATAATCCTTTGATTTCTCACATTCACAGGAAGATGGGGGCACTATTTAGTCATACTCATTTAACAAATAGTAAAGTAATACAGATGCATTTCCTTGCATTAATGTAGCTCTTTCTTTGTGAAAATGATAAATGTGTGTTATATTAATATTTGTCAAATCTCTCCCGGAGTTACTCTCATATAAAACTAGCACTAGATCGAAATAAAATTCCACTGAGAAGTCCTTTTCTCACATTAGTTTTGATCCAAGATATCATCATCGCATTGCATCTCTCCCACTGATTCACCAAATCAACTTCAAATTTGTCGCAAGTGATTGATCCACTACAAATCCAACCTTGTTCTTCATCAAAGGAGAGAGTTTCATAGCTCTTCTCCGAAGTGTATAATTCTTCATGTCGATGAGCTGAATTCCTATTTGTACAACTTCAGGTATGTCTGAAGCTCCCAAAAACAGAGGATGATTTACCTACCTAACTATGTTAGGTAAATGTCACTAGATATAGCTAATTACAACCGAGTAAGATCTTCTAATTGACCATCTAACATGCTACTACTAACTAACTGTGTACTTAGCAAGCTAACTGTTATAATATATTACATTCCATGATCTGATTGATCTTGTAAAGAATGGCCACCCTTTTCTCTTAATCCAGAGAATCTTCACTCTTGCAATACATGATGTATCATGTAAAGAGGACCCATTTGTTGTTATGAAGAAAATGCATCATGGAGATGTCGTTATTGTATGGTTGTCTTAGTTCCTACATGATTTTAGGTTCTGAATATTTATTTATTCTATTCTCTCTAGTTGTAGTCTTGTAGATCCCAAAGTTAATCTTACCTCCCTATGGTAAGACCTTGAAATGAATTTTTCATGTTTTGACAAATATTAATGTCTACTTCTCTTAAGCATTCTATGTAATTTTCTGTTATTGCTTGCCCATATAGGGACGTGGTAGATTTAGAAGCTCGGTGCTACTGTCTCTTATAGTAGCATCAAGAGAATTTCGTAATCTTATTTATTGTTGCTGCCTAGCTTTTGGTTTAGAGAACTTAAACTTGGGGAAAAATCTAGTTTCATTTTGACAGAGATGCACCATCCTTCTCTAGCAATAGAATGGTACTTTATGAGCCCGGCATGAAGAAGTTTACAGAGGGAGGTCGATGTAACAACTCGAACAATTATGGATATTGGGAACTTTGTGGAACAGATTCTCTCATCCACAAGGATGGTAAGCTGATTGGTTATTGGAAAACTCTAAACTACATTGAGGGGAAGCATGAGAAGGAAAGGAAGCAGACTGAATGGCTAATGCATGAATACAAACTGGATAGGGGAAGAGATGTTAGAACTGGTACTACTTCTGACGACATACATGTATGGTACTTAACGTATATTAAATTAAGTGATAGGAAATACTTAGTTGTAAGAGTTGGGAATTTCGGTATACATAAAGATGTTGCGAGCTCGACCATTTTTCTTTGCTAAGAAATTATACTGCCAAACTAGATATTCAAAATATCCTTGCTATTAAAGGCAAAATCTGGTGGGGTGTCAAATACAAATCTACTCATATCATCATTTGGTGGGACTTCTTGAACTCTAGGAAGTTGACGAAAAACCTGAAGCGGGGCATAGGGTTGGACACCTCTAAGCCCAATCAACACAAGAGACGAGATACCATTAGACATGCAAATGACATCCTTAGCTAGGAACCAGTAAATAATTTCATACAATTCATCACAAATGATTTCTGTGAGCTTTTCTTCAAATGCTAAAATTTCTTTTGAAAAATATGAGAGGATACATAATTACACTAGTTAGGAGTGAACCTAGGCACACAATTATGATGATAGAGATGCTCCAAAACCATATCTGTAGCAAGATGTTGCAGCCTTTAAAGTACATTTCCCCATTTTTGCATAACATTTCTGCTAGAATTATGGGAATAATGATAGGATTTTCCATTGTTGTCAGCGCCTTCACTATTCCAGTCAAGCGAATGTCGATATACTTATCCCTCTCAGAGAAAACAATGATCCCCAAAAATGCTACCATGAAGGCAACGCACCTATTTACATTCCAAGCCTCTATGCTCCCTTGATTGCTAAGTTGGTTCTGGTAGTTTTTAAATCCATCCCTTTGACCGTACCTCTCATATAGAAAGTCCAAAGAGATCCACCCATTTTTCAAACTCTTCTTCTCTATTTGGTTGATCCTGAGTTGGTTTAGGAACTGTTGTCGTTGACGTTCTTTGGGATTATGGGTCTTTTCTTGTGGAGATTAGCCCCCCAAAAATTGGATCCTTTTCCCATGAAGCTAGCAATTTCCTCCAAAGTTGGTGTCATTTTAAAGTCAGAGATTCGAAACACATATTTTTTTGGATCCCAGAAAGGAATAATTGTATCTATCACATCTCTTCTTGGGTCAATCTACATCAAATGCACAAGGTGTCCCAAATGTTCTTTTACCCTTCTGTGCTCATAATCTCCCATACTTGTCCACTATCAACATAGATCCTTGGGTATCGTGTCAACAATCATGCATTCTGGAATTCCTTCACTTTTAGGCCTTTTAGAGTCATGTCCTTAAGTTGGAGGTGCCATTCGTACTTTTGAATAAAAGCTAATTAAGGTTTTATCTTGGCGAACACAAACTCTAATCAAAGGAGGAAGAAAAAGGAAACACCAAGATAAAAAAAATTGTGAAAAAAAAACACACAAAATACTCTCTCCTTTTTTACTAACACTGAATCAGAGAAGGGATGCCTAAGTATCTCATTTTAGAGACAATAAGGTGTGGGTAGTTCATAAAATAAATTACTCACACTTCAAAGACCCTTTTTTCAACTTTTTCCCCCTTTTTTGAAAATAAAATTGAAAGACAAAGTTATTATAAATCTTGTCAACAATATAAATGCCTTCTAAACAAATTATTTTCATGTAGCAGATAAAATGAACATATTGGTCTAGAGTCGGTACCTATCTTAGAATGCCCCGACACCTGTGCCGAGTCTTGCTGGGTCAAATGCACATGATGCAAAATAATGTAGCCTACTAGAAATATTATTTGTGGATTGTTCTGCTAGGTTTATCACCCTATATAGAAAGGTGTCTAGACTGGCTTACTCAAGGGGCCAACTCGAGTCGAGGAGGGTTAGCGTATTGGTAGTAGAGTTATTCCAGCTTAACTGATGGTCCAAACCCGCCTAACATGTATGAGTAAAATCTTGAACCAAGAGTGTAACCGTACACTAGTTCACCTTAGACAGAAGTCTTGTGGATCGTATCCGTACACATTGTATAACCAATGTTCCTAGAGACTCAAGAGGTGTCGAGAGCAAACATTCATACATTCATACAATATCAAAGCAATAAATCATCAAATAACATATTAACAGCAAACACGAATGTATTCAATTAAGAAAAATAGTCAAATAAAGGTCACTATATAACGTTCAAATTCTAAAAAAAAAGGTTTCTCCAGCGGAGTCATCAAATCTGTTACACCTCTTCTTGACCTTTCTTCAGAATGTGGCGGCATTTTTTGAAAACTAAATGTAAAAGAGAAAAATATTTTTTTCATACCAAAGAAAAGTTATTCATTACTATTGTCGTGAGTAGTTAGGGTACGAATATATTAATTACAAAAATATGACATTTACAACAAAAAATGACCAAGGTCATTCATGACTATGTCCATTCTAAAGTTAGGGAATTAGCAACCCTATTAATTACAAAATATGATCTTTACAAACAAAATACAAAATACAAACAAACTAAATTTAACTATTTCCAATATCAAACTGGAGGTCTTCCATCACCCATGTCCATTGAGTCGGTTGATCTTTTAAAGAGCAGTATGGAACTTCATATAGTATAATGCTACATATGACAAATCCATAAAGACCCTCGATAATAGAAATAAACAGGAGGGAACATGAATTCATGAATACTCCAGTTGCTTACCTCCTCTTCTGACTAGGGTTGTGCGTGCATGAGAAGCCTTCATTTTTTAAAAATAAAATTTATTAAATTCCACCATGTGTTCACTTACGATCATTGGTGCATATTATTTTTTTAAAAAAAAAATTCTTATGTGCGGCTATGCTCCTAAAAAATAAATAGTCAGTTTCTTTTAATTAGGAATTTATAAGGTAACTTGGAACATAAAAAAAACTCAATTCCGAGTGGCGACTCGAAAATGAAATTCTTTTACTTTTATTTTTCAAAAAAAAAACCCGTCATATTCTTAAAAAGGTCAAGAAGAGGTGTGACAGATCTGACAACTTCACTGAGGAAACCATTTTTTTTAGAATTAGAGTTTTGTATATTGACCTTAATTTGACTATTTTTATTAATTGTATATATTGTGTGTTTGTTGTTCATATGTTATTTAATGATTTATTGTTCTGATATCGTGTAAGTCACTAATATTATAAAAAAAATGATTTGCCTAGGATCTTAACCTCACACAAGACTTCTTTTTAAGAAAAAAAATATGCACCAAGGATCGTAACCGAACACTTGATGTCATTCAATTAATTTATTTTTAAAAAAACAACGACTTCAAAAACATGCACAAAACTAGCTGGAGGAGGAGGTCAACAGTTGGAATGTTCATGGATTTGTATTCTCTCTTTGCTTATTTCTGTCATCGAGGTCTCTATGATTTTGTTATTTGTAGCATCATCCTGAATGAAGTTACATATTGCTCTTTAAAATGCTAACAAACTCAATGGAGAGAGGAGATGGAAGACCTTCCAGTTTGATATTAGAAGTAGTTAAATTTAGTTTGTTTGTATTTTGTATTTTGTTTGTAAATGTCATATTTTTTAATAATAGGATTACTAATTGTCTAACTTTAGACCGAACATAATCATGAATGGTCTTGGTCATTTTTTGTTGTAAATGTCTTTTTTTTTGTATTTGATACATTTGTACCCTAATTAATTACGACAATAGTTATGAATGGTCTTTCTTTGATTTGAAATAAAACATTTTTCTCTTTTATTTTTATTTTTCAAAAGACCGTCATCCCCCAAAGAAAGGTCAACGAGAGGTGTGACAAACTGGAGACTACGTTGAGGAAATCTTTTTTTTTTAGAATTCGAACTCTGTAGATTAACCTTTAATTTATTTGATTATTTTTTTTAATTGGATATATTTTGTGTTTGTTGTTAATATATTATTTAAATTTTTATTGTTTTATTATTGTGTTAGTTACTAATTTTATAAAAAGGAAAGTTTTTCTAGGAGTGCAGCCGCACACAAGACTTCTTTTTCAAAAAAAAAAAAATAATACGCACCAAGGATCGTAACCGAACACATGGTGACGTTTAATAAATTTTATTTTTAAAAAAGGATAGTTTCTCAAGCATGCACAACACTACCCGTAGGGAGGAGGTCAACAGTCATAGAGTTCATAGATTCGTGTTTCCTCTTGCTATTTCTGTCATCGGGGGTTTCTATGGATTCATCATCTATAGCATTATACTCTATGAAATTTTATACCACTCTATAAAATACCAACGGGCTCAATGGAAAGAGTTGATGGAAGACCTTCCAGTTTTATACTAGTAGTAGTTAAATTTAGTTTTTTGGTATTTTGTATTCTGTTTGTAAAGGTGATATTTTATAATTAATTGGGTTGCTAATACTCTTACTTTAGAATAAATATAGTCATGAATGACCTTGGTAGTTTTTTATTGTAAATGTCATATTTTTAAAAGTAACATTTTTGTACTCGAACTTATAACGGTACTAGTTATGAATGGTCTTTCTTCTGTTTGAAAAATATATATTTTTCTCTTAACTTTTATTTTTCAAAAAATGACTGTCACCTCTCGAAGAAAGGTCTAGAAGAGGTGTGACAGATCTAGCCACTACGCTGGGTAAATCCTCTTTTTAGAATTCGAGTTTTGTGTATTGACTTTATTTAGTTGTTTTTGTTAATTGGATACATTTTGTATTTGTTTTTACTATGTTATTTAATAATTTATTACTTTGATATTGAGTTAATCACTAATTTTATAAAAAAAAAAATGTCTCGAAGCCGCACACATAATTTTTTTTAAATAAAAAATAATACGCACCAAGGATCGTATCGACAAGATAGTGGCATTTAATAATTATTTTTTTAAAAAAAAAGGTTCTCAACATGCACAGAACTAGTCGGCGGAAAAGGTCAACAACCAAAGTGTTCATGGATTTGTGTTCCCTCTTGCTTATTTCTGTCAAAGGGGGTCTCTATGAATTTGCCATCTGTAGCATTATACTGTATGAAGTTATATACAGATTTTTAAAACGCTAAGTAGTTTAATGGAGAGAGGAGATGGAAGACCTCTAGTTTGATACTGAAATTAGTTAAATTTAGTTTGTTTGTATTTTGAATTTTGTTTGTAAAAGTCATATTTTTCTAAATAATATATTTGTACCCTTATTAATCATGGTAATAGTTATGAAAGACATTTCTTTGGGTTGAATACAAAAATATTTTTTCTTTAACTTTTATTTTTCAAAAAAAACCGTCACATTCCGAAAATAGGTCAAGAAGAGGTGTGATAGATCTGATGATGGGTAAACCCATTTTTTAGAATTCAAACTTTGTATATTGACCTTTATTTGGCTACTTTTATAAGTGGATACATTTTGTGTTTGTTATTAATATATTATTTAATGATTTATTGCTTTGTTATTGTGTTATTCATTAATTTTACAAAAAAACAATTTTCGTAGGAGTGTAGTGGCACACAATATTATGCACCGAGAATTGAAATCGAACACATGGTGGTATTTAATAAATTTTATTTTTAAAAAAAACATAACTTCTTAAATACACACAGCACTAACCGCATGTAGAAGGTCAACAGTCAGAGTTTTCATTGATTCACGTTCACTCTTGCTTTTTCTATCATACAAGGTCTATATGAATTTGTCATTTGTAGCATTATATTGTATGAATTTCTACACCACTTTTTAAAATGTCAATCAGCTCAATAGAGAGAGGGAATGGAAGACCTTCCAATTTGATACTAGAAGTAGTTAAATTTAGTTTGTTTTTATTTTATATTATATGTAAAGGTCATATTTTGTAATTAATAGCATTGCTAATTACCTAACTCTAGACTCAACATAGTCATTAATGGTCTTGATCATTTTTTATTGTAAATGTCATATTATTTATTTGTATCTTAACTAATTCCAACAATAATTATGAATAACCTTTCTTTAGTATAAAAGAAAAATATTTTTTCTCTTTTACTTTTATTATTCACAAAAACCTATCATATTCCGAAGAAAGGTCAAGAACAAGTGTAATAGATCTGGCGATTCCGCTGAAAAAATTCATTTTTTAGAATGTTGAGCTTTGTATATTAACCTTAATTTGACTATTTTTATTAATTAGGTACATTTTGTGTTTGTTTTTAATATGTTATTTAATGATTTATTGCTTTGATATTGTAATAGTTACTAACACAAAAAGATTACTTGCTTAGAAGCATAGCCAAACACAAGGATCATAACTGAACACATGGTGACATTTAATAAATTTTATTTTTTAAAAAGAACAACTTCTCAAACACACACTGGCTAGAAGAGGTCGACAACTTGATTTTTCATGAATTCGTGTTTCCTCTTGCTTATTATTGTCATCATAGGTCTCTATGAATTTGACATCTGTAACATTATTTGTATGAAATTTTATGCCACTCTTTAAAACACTAACGAGTTTAATGGAGAAAGAAATGGAAGACCTTCCAGTTTGTTAAAGAAAGTAGTTTGTTTGTAGGCAAAATGGTCTGGTAGACCCTTGTACTTGTATGTGTTTGTATTGTGAACCCTTTTACTTGCCCCTTTGTCATCTAAACCCCTGAACTTATTGAAACACTATATTTTAAACATTATTTCTGACTTAGCATCCTATGTGGCATCTAATACCAGAGTGCGTGTAAAACACACAAATTAGAAGTGTGCGACCCTTGAAAAAGGGTTTAAAAGTAACATTAGGGCTTTTATATAGCCATCATCTTCCTAGTTAGATCTAACACCATTGTTGGATAGAATTTGTGGTTTTCTTGGCCATTTATTTTTTTATCTTTTCCCCCCAAATTTCTTCTATATTGTTTATTGTCATTATACTACTCTCTTTATTATGAAACACATCATGGAAGACAAACACTACTCCCAAACATCTTACACTAACATTAAGCATAAAACAAGCAAAATTTCCAAAAAGTTTCAAGAAAATCAATGTAACTGACTAAAACCCAAAACCAACAAAGACACATATAAAAGATCAAATCCAGATTAACCAACAATTAAATTTGAGAATAAATTGAAAAATCTACCTAGATAAGTTGAAAATCAAACAAAACAAGAAAAAAAAACTCAAATAATTTTCGAGACCTTGTTTCAGTTATCCACCACTCAAATGACCCATGTTTCAACTCCAACCAAACACAAATTTACTTACTTCCTCTCGTCCTCTTTACCTTCTCTGACCAAAACACCTTCATTCTCACTGCCTCCAACAAGCTTCAACCACCAACAACTATAACCGAGAACCAACAACAACAACAAAAATACCAAACCAACTCAGCCAATAAGTCTCGACCTTCCTAAAGCCACCAGCCCCGAGCTCCGACGAGATTGTGAACAACTAGAAATAATCAGAGCCCCACTCTTTCTTAGGCCATCAGTCACCACCAAAACCCCAAATTCGATAAAATTCAAAATCAACTCCGAACTCCGACGAGATTGTGCACAATCAGAAGTCATGCCAACATTTTTTACTTCAATGGAAAGAGTAGAAGATGTAGGAAAATGGAAAAGGCAAGGAAGATTAGAAGAAGGGATGAAGTGAAATTGTAGGGATGGAGACAATTATAGAAAAAAGAAATAAAAATTGGAAAGAAAAGTGTTGCTACATTAATCTAATATAATAAAAGGAAAAATGACGTGGAGTGACTATATTTATGTGTGTCATTTTATAATCATACGTGTCATTTTATAATTATTTTTAAAATTATGTGTCAGGCGTTTGTGATACACAAACAATAGAGTAGTAAAAAATGTGTTCCGATGGGTTCAGGGGTTCAGATGACAAAGGGGTAAATAGAAGGGTTCACAATACAAACACATACAAGTACAAGGGTCTCTATGAATTTAACATCTGTAGCATTATACTGTATGGAGTTTTATGCCACTCTTTAAAACGCTAACGAGCTTAATGGAGAAAGAAATGGAAGACCTTCCAGTTTGTTAAAGGAAGTAGTTTGTTTGTACAAGTCATATTTGTAATAACTAGGGTTGCTAATTACCTAACTTTGAACTGAACTTTGTTATGAATGGTTTTGGTCATTTTTTGTTGTAAAGGTAATATATTTGTAATTAATATATTTGTACCCTAACTAATTATGAATATAGTTATGAATGACATTTCTTTGATTTTAAAAAGTATTTTTCTCTTTTACTTTTATTTTTCAATAAAGACCGTCACATTTCGAAAAAAGTCAAGAGAAGGTATGACAAATCTAGTGACTCCGTATGGAAAACCACTAATTTTAGAATTCAATCTTTGTTTATTGACAATTATTTGACTATTTTTATTAATTGGATATATTTTGTGTTTGTTGTTAATATGTTATTTCATGATTTATTGTTTAATATTGTGGTAGTCACTAATTTTACGGGAAAAAAATTGCCTAGAAGTGTAGTCACACACATGACTTATTTAAAAAAAATAAAAAAAATATGAACCAAGTATTGTAACCAAACACATTATGACATTTAATAAATTTTATTTTTAGAAAAAAGAATGTTCCTCAAGCACACAAAACACTAGCCATAGAAGGAGGCCAATAACTGCAGTAATCATAATTTCATGTTCCCTCTTACTTATTTATGTCATTATGGGTCTCTATGAATTTGTCATCTATAACATTACACAATATGAATTTCTATACGGTTTTTTAAAGCGCCAACAAACTCAATGGAAAGAGAAGCTGGAAAATCCTCTAGTTTGATACTGAAAGTATTAAAATTATTTTGTTTGTATTTATATTTGTTTGTAAATGTCTTATTTTGTAATTAATAGGATTGTTAAATCCCTAACATTAGATTGAACATAGTCATGAATGACTTTGGTCATTTTTTGTAGTAAAGTTCATATTTTTGTAACTCATATATTTGTTCTCTAATAAATCACGGTAATATTTATGAATGACCTTTCTTTGGTTTGGAAAAAAATAATTTATTTCTTTTACCTTTTATTTTTAAAATAAGGTTGTCACATCTCGAAAAAAATATCACTAAGAGGTGTGACAGATCTGGTGACTCCACTGAGGAATTATTTTAAAAAGAATTTGAGCTTCATTTATTGATCTTTATTTGACTTTTTAATTAGATACATTTTGGGTTTGTTGTTAATATGCTATTTATTGATTTTTTGCTTTAATATTGTGTAAGTCATTAATTTTATCCAAAAATAATTGTTTAGGAATATAGCCGCACACAAAAATCCACACCAAGAATTGAAATAGGACACATGGTGGCACACAATTGTTGACTGATTCTTTAGCAGTCTTTTTATGGTCCTAATTTTTAGTTAAGTTTTACTAAGTCAATTAGATAATTACTGTTAGTGGGCATGTTGTTGGCAGCAGTTTACCTCAGCAGAACCACTTTTGCTTTAGTTCCTAGTTTTTAGGTTTATTTGTTAAGTTGTAAGCCTATATAATGGCACTAGGTTATCTGATTTTAAGCACTCGAATTGAGAGATTAAGAAACAACGAGTCTCTTTTCTGTTTCAGCGCTTTGTCTACACTTTCTCTCTTCTTTATTCCAACAATCTTGGTATCAGAGCTATCAGGTTTCTACACCTGGGAGCCAGAGAGAGGGTGAGAAAGAGAGATT
>JAJOOR010033215.1:0-15374 GCA_036250505.1 Solanum acaule | reverse complement strand
GGCACAATGAACTTCCTTGGACATCCCCCAAACCATGTGCCTACATGGGTTGCTTACTAGTTCTACCCTTGGCAAGTAGAACAACCTCCACGGAGTAGGATAGACTCCGGATTCCATGCCTAGCTAGTATGGTCTATGTCGGTTATGCGTATTCTCATCCTGTGGGATGTGCACTATAGCCATTGGATAGGTTCTACAACGTGTAGGTAGTAGTATAGGATGCTATCTACAAATTGCACAAGTAGGCTTTGAAGATACTAAAGTGAGTTCCCTAAGTCTAACGACTATTATAGGAAAGTCCCCTTATGTGCTTGAAGGTCTCCTAAATTGTTTCTTAAAGAATGTTGGTCTATTGATGTTATGTTGTAAAGTAAATGCCCTTATCTAAGGTAATCTTGAGGAACACTTGAGTGTGCTTGAAGAGGTTGTATGGGCGGTCACTTCCTGTCTCACTCATGTGTGCCTTAAGGTTATATTAGGTAGAGGTCCTATCATAATAAGATGGCATGTGTTCTTCTAAAGTTAAGCATGGGTTGGATATGGATATGTTGAGTCTGTGTATGGTTGGCTATGATCTTATATGTGAATGTTGACTTGTATTATATCTCTCATACCTGTGAAGTGAAGGTTTTTATCAAAAATGATATGAAAGCATACATTCCTTGTAAATGTCCGTCGTGTATGTTTTTTGCATGGTCTCCATACTTAGTACTTAATTGTGCTAACCCCTTTCTTCCCATTTTTGACTAAACTGTTGGGATTGGAAACGTTGGTGTTCTATGGTTGGTGGATAGGTTCCTAAGGTGCTTGAAGATGAAGACTTGGTGAGTCCTCATATATTCGAGGACAACACCCAATATGTTCCTTTATGTCTTTTTAGTATTGGTTAAGTAGTGTATGGGATTAGTCCCGAATTTTGTATTCTAAAGTATTAGATGGTTTGAGATATCATGTATAAAGTCTTGAAAGTCTTCCGCTTGCTATTTTTAATGAAAAATCTTCTTTGTAAGGAAAGATTTTAAATTCTTAGTGATTTTTATGATCTATGCGATGAATGAATGCTAAGACTTGTATGAGACCTCCGAGAGATCGAATACGCATGTAACGGCTAGGGTGTGCTCTCAGGTCGTTACAATTATGATGTGGACGAGATACTTCCCATAATGAATTTATAAGCATGATTGAATGAATGTGAAAGGTTTACTCACATGAATGATTCTAGGTTGAAATGATTGCCCACCTAAAATAAATCTAGACTAAAATGCCTAATGAATGATGAGTCCAGGGGAGAGTACCCTAGACCTCCATGTTGATGTATATGTGGTGATTTCCCATACTTCTTAGAATTTAACAAGAGGTGATTCCCACGTTCTTATATTGATGAATTGACATGGAGGTGAGTACACATGATCCTTATGAAATTATGTGGAGACGAGAACCCATGTGATATGATGTGATTGTGGAGGCGAGTACCCATAATATTAAAGTTATTAAGGTAAGAGGCAAATACCCATTAATCTTTATGAGTTAGGCAAAGAGGTAAATCACCATATCTTATAAAAAGTACGAATGATGTAATGATGTTATGAAAATGATAACTTGGTTTAGCATGATGAGGTGCTTCCCTTGATAGCCTTGAATTGTTGAATCGCTATCATTCATGAGTAATTAATTGTCATGGACTAGTAGAGAGATATTCTTCCATGAATAGTAAGAATGATTACAGAGGGTCAAGTCCCTAATAAAAGTAGCATGTCTATGATGAAACAATATTACTTGAAGGAAGTATTGTAAGTATGTCTTAAGATGAGAATCACTTGTATGATGTTAGATTCGCTTGGATTGTTGCTTGAGTTGCCTTCCTTGACATGTACGACTAGAGATGGATAGCCTATATAAGGGGCAAGAACAAGATGAGGTTACTTGAGAAGTGTTCCTCTATTTAGTATGTTGATTTATGTGCATTGAATATTCTTATGACTCATATTGAAGTCTCTTATGTTTATGGTGCATGTTTTATGTTGACTAATACCTATATTATGTTTATGTTGATGATTTATTCTAGCCATAATATTTAGTATATTTTTGTACTAACGTATAATCTTGTCTACATTCTTATTAAATGTAGGGTCCGACGATATTTATTTCCATCCTCATGTCTAGGATCTTAGTAGAAGCAAGCAAGTGAAGATTTTGTGAGTCCTTATTGCACCGAGGAATTGATCAACTTTCCATTTATGTCTTTCTTTTATGCTTGGAAATATTGTATGGGCTATGTCCCTAAGACAATTCAAGCATTACATGGTTTGAGAAAAGTGTAAAGACTTCCGCTTCATTTTATTAGACTTTGATTGTATTGGAAGATGTTTTAAATTTCCGCATCTTTTTTATTACTTTATGTTATGATATTCTAAGTGGGTTGTATGAGGCCACTCGGGGTCTTATACGCCTTGTTACATTTGGGGGGTACCCCTGGATCGTGACAAAAGCATAATCATTGCACATAATAGAACATATCAACATAAGAGGAATGCTTCTTGAAGTAACCTCAAAGCATACTTAGCAAAAACATGGGAAATCTTCCCCTTGTCTTATTCATCATAGTGGGAAACCTTAGGCCATCATTCCAGGTCATAACCTATCATAACATGTTAATCTGATCTTTAAACATACTTACGATACTTCCTTGAAGTAACCTTGTTTCATCCTAACTATGCTAACTTGATGGAGAAGTAGTCCATCCTTAGTAGTTCATTTTATCCATGGAAAAGCACATCATCATGCCAATCCAAGCTACCATGGAAGGGTGAATGCACGACGTTGCAAGAAGTCCAACAAACCTTATCATTTAGAGGAATGAGAAGTTTAAACAAGGTTTCCATAGATGAAGTTGCGGAAGGATCATTGTCGAAACGAAAAAAGCAGGATGACCCGTGAGCACATTTAAAAAATAGGGGGTGACGCACGGCCTGGGGTGCGTAGGTCCCTTGCCCACGTGCCTCCATTCCATTCTCGGCGTGTGCACCTACATGATGATGTGACAACTGACTCATGTTAGGTCGGCCAAATCAAAGTGTAATTAGCCAGGTCCTGTGTGCATCGGAGAAGCGATGTCGGACAAGGTTAGGAGATATTTGCCAAGGCCTTCCTGAAAAGGGAAGGATATGTCAACTAAGGATAGGCGATATTAGAAAAGATGTTGTGACCTCTGAGGCTTGGTTTACTTTGGTTTAAACTAAAAAAAGCGGCGTTTATTCAGATAAAGGCCTAAACCCATCTTCCAAGCAGAGAAATTCATGATACTTTGCCTTATTCACTGTAGCTCTACCATATTCACAATGTCCATCTTCACGGGTAATCAGAGGTTTAATTTTGTACAAAATCTTAGTTTCAGATTCATCATATACATCCTTCTAAGAAATTAATCCGAAAATTAATGGTACAATTCATGTTCTTATTGAAAAGAAATCCTATCACATAGTAACTACAAGAATATTTGGGTCAAGATTTTTTAATTGATTGAATTAGAATTGATTTTGGGATTCATGTGAAGTTTAAAAGTTTCTCAATTCTGTTCTTTATTTACCTTTTTCAATAGGTTTTATAATATTCATCATATCCTTCACTTTAGTGTCTTAATCGGATAAACATTCTATTTCCCAGGTACTCAAATAATTGAGGTGATTTTTGATTTTGTAACCATATTTGTTTTGTATTTACAAAGGTGTGGTGTGATTTATGTGTAGTATTGTCTGAATGTTTTTCTATTTTTTCATTCTGATATTCTTGATGGAGTTGTTAGAAGAAATTAATTATTTGAGTTACTGTCTTGCAAGTAGAGCTGAAAATTATCTTTTAAAGTGAGAATTGTTTTGAGTGTTATTATTCAATAGAATGATCATTGGATTGAAGAAACAGAACGATGTTCAGTTTGAGCGAAGAAAATTTATAAATAAGCCCGATTTCTAAAACTTGTTTCATGAAAAGTGTACAAGAATTTTTTGCTACACTTCTGTTCAAATGCTATTATTATTTTTGGCAAACTCCTGAGTAGTGTTCTTTAAAGTGAGTTATTTTGTCGCTTAAAGCGAGAAACGAAGTGGAAGTTGTATCACTTCTTTCTCTGTCATACTATGTCTTGTCTATGTCTTTTGATTTTTGTCTCTATTTCATTGCTTCATTTTTTTAAGAATTGAATATTTGGGTTAATGTATTATTTTTGAGTTCTTTGTTTTCTTATCTATGTATATTTAAAATATATTATGAATTGAAAGATTTTTATAGTTGAAAAAATGTATATTTTTCTTCACGCTTCTCGCTTCAGTGAAACTTACCCTTATCGCTTTTCACCTCACTGAAGCGATTCCTAGTCAATTGAACTTTATTTTTCAGTTGTTAACA
The DNA here is from genome assembly GCA_036250505.1 of Solanum acaule. Taxonomy (NCBI): domain Eukaryota; kingdom Viridiplantae; phylum Streptophyta; class Magnoliopsida; order Solanales; family Solanaceae; genus Solanum; species Solanum acaule. Next base: position 10,973 of record JAJOOR010033215.1, on the reverse strand, counting down.
ATCCATTATAAGTACTTATATTGTCAAGATATGAAACTGCTAAGAGATGGTATATTATGTGAATTTATTTATAAAACATATGTACTTATCCGTTTTGAGTAACTTGAATTGCAATAAGAAACTCTAGAATCTTAAATTGCCAAAAGCTCAAATAAGTAAGTAGGAGCTACAAAATCATATTTGGGGTGTGTTTGGTTTTGTAAAAGTCCCTTTCCTAACCCTTCTCTTGTTTCTTCAAGAAATGAATTCACGAAGGGCCAATGCAAGAAGGGTGAAAGAGGAGAATGTGAATCAATGAGTTCCTCAAGGTAATCAAGCTCCCCAAGCTAACCAAGCTCCGGTTTAACCTTCGGCTTATGTCGTTTTTCCAAATGTTTGCCCATGCTTTGGCGGCTTTCTATTATTTCTCCTCGAACATGAATATGTTGAGCAGCCATTCTTAGAATATTCATACTTTGAGTGTTCCTTTATAATATCATGAAGATTGCAGCTTAACTAGAACTGTTTCTAGTATTTTGTATAGCCCAACTAACCTCAACAGATCAGCCCATAGACATTCGACACACCCTTAGACATCTTAGAGATACACACTAATTCTCCTATTCGGTAAGGAAGTAAATGTAGAGTTTGCTACCCCTCAAGAAAAGATTTAAAGTGGCTTACATATTTATAACTTCCTTCTAGTCACACCAAACATTCAAAAGTAAATGATTAGTTCTTCATCTAAGAAAAGTAATACAATATAGTTCCATTTATTTACACGTCCAATTCCTTTGATGGCTGTAAACATGGTTCTAATATATCTCCTAAACAACGAATGACCACTGAAAGTTAAGAACTTAAGTATGGTATTTTTTTTGGATCAGGTTAACAATTTCATTTTCTAAATCAGAAGGCCAAAATCATTTGTAAAAAAGGAAAACACCAAAAAGTAAAGAATCAAGATCTTAAGTATAGTTATATGCTAGATCCAAGAAAGTTCTCGAATGAGGGGAGTTTGTGTGACTCAAAAACTATAACAACATGACCCTCTAACAATAAATCCTTGATAAATGATACCACATAATAAAAGGTAAAAAACAAAGATAACCACCTAGTTTCTGATTTTAACAAGCTTTACTACAGTGTTATAATATGACATTTGCAACATGTAATCCACTTCAAACAAGTGTTATTCCTGCCTGATAACATTTTTGGACAAACAGATTCTATATGATATAGTTGTGCTCTGCATCATTGCACTTGTAGGTTCTTATACATCCGCACAAGTATGACCTAGGTGACGGTCTTTATGTGTTGATATGACTTATGTAATGCTTATGTCTCTTATGAATGAGTATTGTGTAAGGATGGAAAGGTTGAATGATAAGTTCACTTTCGGTGACCTTAAGGTGCTACTTTAGTGTGGATGGTGGTATAGGACGCTATACATACATTGCACAAACTATAGCTTGAGGGTTACTTGAGGTGAAGGCTTAATGTGAAGGTAATGGTTTAATATTATGCCTCTTATGCTTATGTTCATGAAGTTTTCTCAAAATGGCATATATCACGACTTTCAAATAAAATGTTTGTATTAAGCATGTTTTTGCATGGCTATCATACTTTGTACTTAATTATGCTAACCCATTCTTCTTCATGTTTTACTACAAGTGTAAGTTCTGGCATTTGAGTGATTTTCTCTAGTTGAAGCTTGGATTGACATTCTCCAAGAATAAGTGGTATGTCCTCATAGGTCGAGGACAAGTGTTTAGATGTTTCCTTTCTTTCATGTAATAGACTTTGTTAAGGTTTTCGATTGTAAAGGGTCGTGATCCTACTTTAGTGTAACGACCCTAAAATGAAATAGGAAGAACTAGAGTCTCACATGTGTTTTAGAAGTTGTTAACTTGTTAAAATGATGAAATATGGCTTTTGAAGTTTAGTTTAAAGAATTTTGAGGTCAAACGTCAAGTGATGACCATGACATTTGAAAACTAGTCTTTTGAGTTAATGTGTTCTAGTGTGGAGCCATTGGGGTTTGGTGTGTTGTTTGAGGTCTAAATCATGTGGAGGTACATGGTCATGTTTAGGAGTTAACGTCCGGGTAGGATTCCCCAAGGACCACCCTAAGGGTCCTTGAGGAGGACCCTAAGTTTAGACCCCAAGCTGCCAAAAAGTGGTCAACCACGGCCATGACATACGGCCAGTAGGTCCACTTACGGCCAGCAAGTCCACTCTAAGTCACCAACGAAGGAGTGACAGAATGGCCCGTCACCCCACCTACGGTCCGTAGGTGGGCGTTTCGTAAGTCTCACCTGTTTTACTGTCATCTGTTCGGCCAAACAAAGGGTGGTTTGGTAAATTTCATCCTTGGCCAATAAAATGCATGGACGGTGTTTTTAGTGTTTTTTAGGTATTCTAAGTATATTAAAACATTTAAACCTCCATTTAGAAAACAAAACCCTTCTCTCCTAAAAGTTCTCTCTAGAAATCCATTGAAGGTCAAGGTCAATTTCAAGCTAGGGTTGGGTATTTCAAAGTGTTTCTACTCCAATTTTGTGGGATTCTTGAAGTATAAGGTATGGTGATCCTTTATATATGGCAAGCTTCACCCTAGAGTAAATTTAGTTTTCAAGTTTCCAAAGTTTATAAAAAAACCCTAATTCTTACTCAAACTCGTGGGTTCTTGCATCAAACGATATCAATTTATAACTAATGATTATATTGATGTTCAGTTGATGTTTTAAGATGAGAAACTCTGTGAACCCATGATTTCTATAAATTCCTAACTTTGGCTTATGAAGTGTTGGATGATGATGGAATTGTTCTTAGATTGAATTGTATTATTGATTTCTATTGTTGTTTATACCTAATTATGGTAAATTGAGTAATGGTGATTATGGCTTTGGATAATGTAAGTTGACCTAACTTCATGTTATTGTAGAATTGTTCTTGTATGGATTGATACACTTGAGAGGTGGAGGTGGTTATATATATTGAATGTATTGTGATCATGGCCATGAATGCATGAGATGGTGAATTGAAGTATTATCATGTTATTGTATAAATGGATGGATAATGTGAAACTATTTATGTGGTCTAAATGGTGGTCTTGTATAGATTGGAAATGTGTGGTGATTGATAGTATATTTTCTCTCTTGACACTCATGAATGAAGATGATGGAATGTGAAGTACCTTATATTGTTGAGTGTGATCTCTTGACTTGGTAGACTTAGGTGCCTTTCTTGACAAATGAAAAGCTTTGTTGAATATGAATCGATAGGCTATGACATTCCTTTCATATACGAGTGATGAATGTGTATTGAATTGATAGACTTTAAGCATTCTTTTCATAAATGATCTAATGTAATGAAAACTCTCGAATTGATAGGCTAGTGGAATTCTTTTCTTAATGAGTCAATATACCCTAAATTGATAGGCTTGTGGCATTCCTTTCATGAGTATAAGAATGTAATGAGCGATAATGAATCGATAGGATAGTTGCATTCCTTTCATGTAAACCCTAGAGCTATACTTGAATGTACCATGGATCGATAGGCTTATAGCATTCCTTCGTTGGTAAAGATGTATCATGGGTCGATAGGCTATGGCATTCCACCCTAACACACTAATGTAATGTGAATGAAATAATCTATGGGAATGTAGGCTAAGTACTGAGTGGATATGGTTAGATGGAAACTCTCCCAATGTTAGGCTAGAGTTCCAATGAACATCTTTTAATCCCATAACTATGTGCCTGCATAGGATATTGGCCAGTGGATCCAATGTGCATCCAAGCTAATACTATCGCTCTTCCTTCGGAAAGAAGACCACCTCTTTCGATGTGGGGGTAGAATACCGTATTCCATATCTAGCTTGGATGGTCTATGTCGGTTAATGCCTATTCCCATCTTGTGGGATGTGCACTCTTGTTACTTGATAGGTACTACAACGTGTAGGTAGTAGTATGGGATGCTATCTACACAAGGCATGAGAAGGCTTTGAAAGGGCTTGAGTGAGTTCCCTAAGTCTTAATGACTAGTGTTTGAAGTTCTTTAAATGCTTGAATGTGTCCTAAATGAATCTAAAGAAGAAGGCCAACTTAGAGTCTAAATGAAATGCTGAATGAGTAGCTTATATTGATGAATTGAGTACTTAGCATGTTATGTTGAAATAGAAAGGTTCTTGTCTTTTGTAGCCTTGAGGAATACCTAGGTGTCGTACGAAGACGTTGTATGGGCAGCCATTTCATGTCTTACTTAGGTGGGTCTTAGGGTAACTTTAGATAGAGGTCCTAGGTGGGACAAATGACTTACTTGAATAATGTGCTTATGTGTTGCATATTGGTACTAGTTGAGCATGAATACTTGTAATGTGAAGCATGATGAATGGTAAGTTCACTTTTTGTGGTCTTAAGGTGTTACCTTAGTGTGGGTGGTGGTATGGGACGCTATCCATACTTTGCAAAAGGTGTTGCCTAAGGATTTCTTGAGGTGAAAGGCTAGAGATAAAGGAAATGGGTTATATGTGTTGAACATGTCTATATTGTGATAAAGGATTTGTGTGTTGGTTGTGTTGATTATCATGCCTCCATTATCATGTTTATGAAGTTTTATAAAAAATGGCATACTAGCATGACTTTCTACTCAAATGTCCCTTTTCAAGCATGTTTTTGCATGGTCATCTTACTAAGTACATCTAATGTGCTAACCCCATTCATTTCCCTTTTTACCAAAGTGTAGGCTTTGGAGATTTTGGTGTTCTACGCTTGAAGGATAGGTCTCTAATGTGCTTGAAGATGAAGACTTGGTGAGTCCTCACAGTTTCAAGGACGAACCCATGGTGTTTCCTTTTTTACGTCTTTTAGTTTTGTTAAAGTTTTATATGGGCTAAGTCCCAAAGTTGTATTCAAAGTATTAGATGGTTTGAGACATAGTGTTTAAAGTCTAGAAAATCTTCCGCTTGTTTTTTTACTGAAAATGTCTTCAATTGTAAAGAAAGTTTTTAATTCATCTATATTTTTAAGTATCTTATGCAATGAATGATCTATGAGGCTTGTATAAGACCTCTTTCGAGGTCGAGTACGCCGGTTACGACTAGGGGTTGCTCTTGGGTTGTGACAAACATAGTATCAGAGCACGGGATTTTGGAATGGTCTTAGGTTGTCTCAAACCACATCTAGTAGAGTCTTGTTCATAATGTGAATCGCGCCACATTATGAATAGGAGGCTATTGGGTTATAAGAAAGTTTCACTTCTTCATTCTTCAAGTCGTGCCATAGAGTTTAACTTTATAATGTGTTTCCCTTACTCCCTAAGTGTAGATCTTTTGAGTGTGACCCCTTGAAAGAAGTATGCTAGAATAGTTGAGGGAGAGAAAAGGTTGGTGGTGATGCCAACTATGGCTATGTGACTTTATGAATGTGAAATGGAAGATTGTGATGTTGACTTTAGTATGAATGGGTTGCTTATGGCTATGTGTGATGTTGATAGAAGGCTATGATGGGTTATGAGATATGTCGAAAGAGTTCATGGAATGTGGTGTTTTAGAAAGGCCTAGGTGTGATGAGTATGAAGGCTAGTGAGGTTTTACTCCGAACTTAGAATGAAAAGAAGTGAAGGTTAGAAGAGTTGGTGTAGACTTACTCCTAAGTATCGGATTATGTGCCTAGATGGTAAGGTCTTTGTGTGTCTTTGATGTGCATGAGTTAGGCTTGATTGATGTTTACATCTTAGGAGGTGTAGTGAGTTTGAGGAGTTCTAGACCCGGTGTGGTAGACTCATATGATACCTTATGTGGTGGCTAAGGTTGTTGTGAGAAGGAGTTGCTTAATGAGGACCATCCTAGTTTAAAGGTACCGGTAAGTTGATGGTTTCTTTTGAGTTGTGAATGCCTTGGTTGAGGTTCCTATGTTATGTTGACCTTAGATGGGTTTACCCTTAAGTGGGGAAGGTATGTTGAATAGTAAGGTTGTTGAGAGTGTTGATATCCTTATCTCTTTCCTTCTATTCTTATTCAAGTTTGTGAGCAAGAGTTCCTAGTAGCTTGTTTCATGTTATGGAGTCATGTGTGAATTTCTGTTTCCATGGATTCGTTATGTTTTGCATGTTCTAATTAAGTTCTTGTTAAATGAGAAAAAGAGTTTCCATGAATTATATTCCTCTTGTTGATGTGCATCTATGATGAGTTGCCTAAATGTGTGTTATGAAGAAGTCGCATAATGTGCTTTGATGAGAAATTGCATAAAGTGCCTAATGGTTGTATAATGACCATGTTGCGATTTGGAGAAGGAAGTTCCTCCTATGAAATGAGAAATGGTAAAGTTTGATGCATAATGAGTTGGTAGATGTATTCCTACTTTCTTGAATTGCATGAAGTTGTTTGAGCCTTGTTTATGTGGAGTTGATGTTACTCCTAGCTATGTGTGATGTTTATAATATTGTATGCATGATTGTGGGCTGCTAGTCTTGAGTTGTTAACCTTAATGTGTTTCAAGTGTCATTCGAGGACGAATGTTCCCAAGTGAGGGATAATGTATCGACCCTAAAATGAAATAGGAAGAACTAGAGTCTCACATGTGCTTTAGAAATTGTTAACTTGTTAAAATGATGAAATGTGGCTTTTGAAGTTTAGTTTAAAGATTTTGAGGTCAAACGTCAAGGGACTACAATGGCGTTCTAAAACTAGTCTGTTGAGTTAATGTGTTGTAGTGTGGTGCCATTGGAGTTTGGTGTGTTGTTTGAGGTCTAAATCATGTGGAGGTGATTCTCATACATAGATGGGCATGTTTAGGGGTTAAACGTCTGGGTACGACTCCCTAAGGACCACCCTAAGGGTCCTTGAGGAGGACACTAAGTTTAGTCCCCAAGCTGCCAAAATGTGGTGAACTACGGCCAGTAGGTCTACTTACGGTCAGTAAGTCCACTCCGTAACTCAAGACTTAGCCTAGGGAGACTTAGATCCCATGGCCAACTCTCAATTACCAACGACAGAATGACAAAATGGCCCGTCACCTCACCTACGGTCCATAGGCGGGGGTTTCGTAAGTCTCACCTGTTTTGCTGTGATGTGTTAGGCTAAGCAAATGGTGGTTTGGTAAATTCCACCGTTTGCCAATTAAATCCATAGACGGTTGTTTTTAGTGTTTTTATGTATTTTAAGTGTATTAAAACATTTAAACCTCCATTTAGAATTCATTCTTCAAAAACAAAACCCTTCTCTCCTAAAAGTTCTCTCTAGAAATCCATTGAAGGTCAAGGTCAAGTTCAAGCTAGGGTTGGGGATTTCAAAGTGTTTCTACTCCAATTTCGTGGGATTCTTGAAGTATAAGGTATGATGATCCTTTATCTAGGGAAACCTTCACCCTAGAGTCAATTTCAAAATAGTTTTCAAGTTTCCAAAGTTTATGAAAAACCCTAATTCTTACTCAAACTCATGGGTTCTTGCATCAAACGATTTCAATTTATAAGTAATGATTATATTGATATTTAATTGATGTTTTAAGATGAGAAACTCTATGAACCCATGATTTCTCTAAATTCCTAAATTTGGCTTATGAAGTGGGTTTTACGGTTTTGATTGGATGATGTTGGAATTGTTCTTAGATTGAATTGTATTATTGATTTCTATTGTTGTTTATACCTAATTATGGTGAATTGAGTAATGGTGATTATGGCTTTGGATAATGTAAGTTGACCTAACTTCATGTTATTGTAGAATTGTTCTTGTATGGATTGATACACTTGAGAGGTGTAGGTGGTTATATATATTGAATGTATTGTGATCATGGCCATGAATGCATTAGATAGTGAATTGAAGTATTATCATGTTATTATATAAATGGATGTATAATGTGAAACTGTTTATGTGATCGAAATGGTGGTCTTGTATAGATTGGAAATGTGTGGTGATTGATAGTATACTCTCTCTCGTTACACTCATGAATGAAGATGATGGAATGTGAAGTGCCTTATATTGTTGAGTGTGATCTCATGACTTGGTAGAGTTAGGTGCCTTTCTTGACAAATGAAAAGCTTTGTTAAATATGAATCGATAGGCTATGGCATTCCTTTCATATATGACTGATGAATGTGTATTGAATTGATAGACTTTAAGCATTCTTTTCATAAATGATCTAATAGAATGAAGACTCTAGAATTGAAAGGATAGTGGCATTCTCTTCTTAATGAGTCAATATACCGTAAATCGATAGGCTTTTGGCATTCCTTTCATGAATATAAGAATGTAATCAGGGATAATGAATCGATAGGGTCGTTGCATTCCTTTCATGTAGACCCTAGAGATATCCTTGAATGTACCATGGATCGATAGGTTTATAGAATTCCTTCCATGGTAAAGATGTATCATGGGTCGATAGTCTATGTCATTCATTCCTAATACACTAATGTAATGTGAATGAAATAATCTATGGGAATGTAGGCTAAGGACCGAGTGGATATGGTTAGATGGAATCTCTCCTAATGTTAGGCTAGAGTTCCAATTAACATCTTCCTATCCCATAACTATGTGCCCGCATAGGATATTGGCCACTGGATCCAATGTGCATCCAGGCTAATACTACCGGTCTTCCTTCGGCAAGGAGACCACCTCTTTCGGTGTGGGGTTAGAACACCGGATTCCATTTCTAGCTTGCATGGTCTATGTTGGTTAATGCCTATTCACATCTTGTGGGATGTGCACTCTAGTTACTTGATAGGTACTACAACGTGTAGGTAGTAGTATGGGATTCTATCTACAAATAGCACGAGTAGGCTTTGAAAGGGCTTGAGTGAGTTCCCTTAGTCTTAATGACTAATGTGTGAAGTTATTTAAATGCTTGAATGTGTCCTAAATGAATCTAAAGAAGAATGTTAACTTATTGTCTAAATGAAATGATGTATGCGTATCTTATATTGATGAATTGAGTGGTTAGCATGTTATGTTGAAAAAGAAAGGTTCTTGTCTTTTGTAGCCTTGAGGAACACCTAGGTGTGGTATGAAGAGGTTGTATGGGCGGCCACTTCATGTCTTACTTAGGTGGGTCTAAGGGTAACTTTAGATAGAGGTCCTCGGTGGGTCAAATGACTTACCTGTCCAATGTTCTTATGTGTTGCATATTGGTACTAGTTGAGCATGAATACTTGTAATGTGAAGCATGATGAATGGTAAGTTCACTTTTTGTGGTCTTAAGGTGGTACCTTAGCGTGGGTGGTGGTATGGGACGCTATCCATACATTGCATAAGGTGTTGCCTAAGGATTTCTTGAGCTGAAAGGCTAGAGATAAAGGAAATGGGTTATATGTGTTGAACATGTCTATATTGTGATAAAGGATTTGTGTGTTGGTTGTGTTGATTATTATGCTTCCATTATCATGTTTATGAAGGTTTATAAAAAATGGCATACTAGCATGACTTTCTACTCAAATGTCCCTTTTCAAGAACGTTTTTGCTTGGTCATCTTACTAAGTACATCTAATGTGCTAACCCCATTCATTTCCCTTTTTACCAAAGTGTAGGCTTTGGAGATTTTGGTGTTCTATGCTTGAAGGATAGGTCTCTAATGTGCTTGAAGATGAAGACTTGGTGAGTCCTCACAGTTTCAAGGACGAACCCATGGTGTTTCCTTTTTTACGTCTTTTAGTTTAGTTAAAGTTTTGTATGGGCTAAGTCCCAATGTTGTATTCAAAGTATTAGATGGTTTGAGACATAGTGTTTAAAGTCTAGAAAATCTTCCGCTTGTTTTTTTACTGAAAATGTCTTCAATTGTAAATAAAGTTTTTAATTCATCTATATTTTTAAGTATCTTATGCAATGAATGATCTATGCGGCTTGTATAAGACCTCTTTTGAGGTCAAGTACGCCGGTTACGACTAGGGGTTGCTCTTGGGTTGTGACAAACATAGTATCAGAGCACGGGATTTTGGAATGGTCTTAGGTTGTGACTAGGGGTTCACTTCTTCATTCTTCAAGTCATGCAATAGAGTTTAACTCTATAATGTCTTTCCCTTAATCCTTAAGTGTTGATCTTTAGAGTGTGACCCCTTGAAAGGAGTATGCTAGAAGAGTTGAGGGAGAGAAAATGTTGGTGGTGATGCCAACTGTAAGGACCCAAGAGCACCGCCTAGCCGTTATATGCGTATGCGACCTCTCGGAGGTCTTATACAAGACTTAGCATTCATTCATCGCATAGATCACAAAAATCACTAAGAATTTAAAACTTTTATTCAATAAAAGCCACAAGACTTCAAAAATCATCAACATTTGAAAACATCAATACGTAAGCGGAACTACTAAGTCTCTTTAGCCAATCTTACACTACACCATTTTAGGCCTACGACCACACTAAATCTGGACAACGCTTGTAAAGTGTTGCCTAAAATACTTTTGGGGACGCTTTTAAAGCGTAGCCCAAGTTTTAAACTTTTAGCTTCAATAATATTAGCAACACTTCTAAAGTGTACTCTTTAATGGTAGAAGCTACACTTTATAAGTGTTGTTATAATTGGCAACATCTATTTATGTAAATGGCCACACTTTTAAAGTGTCCTATTTTTATAATTATAAAAACAACACATTACACATGTGGCCTTAGTGTTTTCACTAAAATATTATATTCCCTCCAACATTTTAACATTAAAACTTGTTCTCCCTCCAATTTTTATTGGGCAAAAAAAATAAAACATTAAAGGTTATTTTCAGCTAAAGAAAAAATAAAGTACTATTTCCCTAAAACTTCAGCTGATCGACGTTTCCATTTCCCTCAAACTAAAGTGAAGAACGCGATTTTCAGCTGAGGAACTGAAGAAATTGGCTTTTCTCTCAAGAAGAACTGAAGAACACGTACGATTTCCCTCACAAATTTTCGTCAAACTTTAGCTGAAGAACAGATTTTCTGCTAAATAACTGAAGAACAATACGCTTTCTCTGAAGATGAACTGAAGAACACCATTTTCATCTCGCAGATTCCTTGTTGAAGATTGAAGAGCTGAAG
>JAJOOR010033214.1:0-13892 GCA_036250505.1 Solanum acaule | reverse complement strand
TCCTCTTCCTCTTCTTCTTCTTCTTCCTCTTCTTCTTCTTCTTCTTCTTCTTCTTCTTCTTCTTCTTCTTCTTCTTCTTCTTCTTCTTCTTCTTCTTCTTCTTCTTCCTTCTCCTCCTCTAGTTCATCACGATATCCTCCATACTTCTTCTTCTTCTTCTTCCTTCTCCTCCTCTAGTTCATCACGATATCCTCCATATTGTTGCTGCCAGTAGAGCAAATTCAATTACCTACTAAACTGATAATTCTCACATGTCATTCCAAAATGTGAAGATTTACAATTGACACAGAAAAGTTTCCAACACTCAGGACATGCCCTAATTGGATATCCCAGTTGATCATCAATTAGTTTACCCATACAATCCATAAAAGGGCAATCAATAATTAGTGGCGAAGGTAGAACATTCGTTAGTCGATTGACATCTCTTACTCGGATAAGAAAATCAATCGGCATTATTGAATCGATATACAAAATTTCCATGCAATCAGAAGCAGGACACTTTATAGCAACCTCACAGATATCCTTATTAATTTTTTTACCTATATAATTCTGTATGCATTCTTCACAGTAACGATGATTGCAAATGGTGCCCCACATCATTGTGTTTGGTAGCGGAAACACATTTTTACAGACTTCACAGAAAGTACATAAAGATTCTCCCTTTTCAGTAATACTATTCTTTAGGTTAAGTGAATCTAGAATAACAGAATACTCAACTTCTATAGGTTTTTTACCAACATTGTTATTAGAGCTTGATTTCAAGTGCTTACCGAAATGAAATTGAGCTGAGTAAAAGAGAAACTTTTGCAACTCAATATCATCATCTCCATTGTTGTAACCGTTGTTATTTTCAATGATAGGGAGCTTCATGCTGCCGTCAGTGAAACCCTATATTTCTTTCCCAGTTATGCATATATGTTGTATATATATACTGCCTTTTCAGGTTCTTGTATTTATTTCACTTTTTAGGGTTTTGAATTAATTTGGATTATATCAAATTTAAAATATATTAATACAATATGCGTGATTTGGTATGATGTGTCGAAAAACGTGTTAGATAAGTGAAACAGTCAATACAATCATGCCATGTGTTGAAACTGATACAACATGTCTAGTCAAATCAAACACGTATGAAAAAACATGCCTCGTGTACAATTGACGTGTTTCAAACATTAAAAAATTTAAACTAAAATTTGATTGGTTGAAAAAGATCACCCTAATCACAATTCTTCCCACTCAAAAGAACCGGCATGTTCAAACCAATCGAATATCATCATGTCAACTTCAGTCTAATCGATAAAAAAAAATTGTCCTCATCACAATTGTTCCGTACCAGCACAAGTGACATATTTCATTTAATCAAATATCATTATAGCAACCAAACTATGGTAAAAAAAAAGTTGTCCCGATCATACAGGTCTCATCCTAGCAGAAATCACATGTTCTAGCTAATCAAATATTGTCATGAGAGTTTCAATTTGATTGGTCAAGAAAAGTTTGGCATCTCTTCCATCTTGACAGAAGGACATGCTTGAGCAAATCTATATCATCATGTCAACTTCAATATGATTGAAAAGGGTGTGTCCTTTTTACAATTGTTCCAACCTACAATTATAATAAGGATTTTCATAATTTAACAAGCTAGAGGATGTCGAGGATTAAATGCTATAAGTTCTCTATGAAGACCAAGGATGAAGGAAAATTAAATACCTAGACATTCAAAACAAATCTAATGAAGGCAAATGTAATACCAATGTGTTAAAAGAACAAATTCACTTATTTGTGTGGGATAATGCATAAGTATCCCCTAAACTATGACTGAAACCTCAGAGACACACTTAAACTTAACTAGAGTCCTATTACCCCCCTAAACTAATTCAAAATGGAATAAATACACCACAAACGCTGACATGTCGTAGAGAGTGTGCACACTCTCTTGAAGACAAGTGATGAGTGCACAAATTGGACACATGTCATTTTTTTATTGGTAACTTTATGATTAGTTAGTACACATATTTATTGATAATAAAACTTATATAGGAGGTTGCGGATTTCTGACCTCCGAGCCAGAACTACTTGGGGGAAAACCCATCCCCCCACCAATGCGGCCTCGACCCTCTTTTCCAAGAGGAACTGCTTCTCCAGGATACCCAAACAGAGTGGGAGGTGCCTGGGCTCGTTCCTCCCGATAAAATAAAAGGACAACCGGTGTTGAAGCTTCGCTCTTCTTTGGATATCAGGAAAGAGAGGGCGTTCTAATTCCGAGCCCGTGTATATTAGTCAAAGATGTGACTTTCATAGGGCCGATTGCTCTTTGCCGTCAAATAGAAAGTTAGCTCATAGGGCTGGTGCTGGTACTCTGCGGAAGTCATTCCTTGCGGCAACCACTGGAATATTACAGAATGATATAAAGAGGGTCATAGCTTGTTCAACTTGCAGTCAATTAGGCGATATGATCTTTGCTTGCGGCATCTCTAACTATTCGGTTAGCGTCTTTCACTTAATGAATCACACCTTTTTCAAAGCATCACTATTCCTGAGTGCAGGTTCGGTGATTCATGCCATGTCGGATGAGCAAGTTATGAAAAATGATTAATCTCTATCAATAGACCTGCTAAAGCCCCGAACCATAGCGTACTTAGTACTGGAAAACCTCCTGATATCGCATTGAAAAACCTATTAATCTCTATCAATAGACCTGATATCGCATTGAAAAACCTCCTTCTTTTGTATTATTTGTTGGAATAGATAATACATATATGATCAGATGCATATGTAGTTAAGGGCTGCTTAGAGTTGGACACAAAATTCCTAATTCAAATTGACGTGGATGGGGAACCTGGAAATGTGATAAATATATCTAGTACTAGTACAGAACAACATTATTAACTACACTGATAAACATAAAATTCTTTAGGTTTTAAGTGTATAGTAAAGTAATCTTAAGATCAGGTTTCACTCCAAAATGAGCTATCATTAATTAGTGATAACATGCAGCATGTATACTTACTTAAGAGTGTATAGGATGGGTAATTGAGTATGCATGCAATGCAAGGATACTGGAAATGAAATGATGATAAAATAGTAAATTATTTTTGTTCTTTCTTTGTAAAATATTTATTTTAATTTCTTTTCATTTGAAACTTTATTTAATTAATTTTTTATCTTATCACTTTTAATTATTTTTAATAAATTATGTGTATTTTAAAAAAGCAATTTAAAAGTGTCATTTAATTTTAATGTTTTAATATTTTTTATGCTTTATTTGATTTTCTTCACTTATTTTGATATCCATTCAAAATTAACTTATTTTAAATACAAACATTTGAAATCAAATCAAAACGAAAGACAAAGAAAATAAACTCAATAGAAAAATAAAAGAGAAAAAACAATGAATGTAATTAAAAGTAAAGTTTTGATACAAGGTAAAAAGATGTGTATTAAGTTAATTTAAATACAAGATAAAAAAAAATAAGAATATTTTTTTTAAAAAATTAAAAATTTATTTATTTTTTTAAAAAATAATTTTTAATTAAAAAATTAAAAATATATATTTACACACATAGTGGGCAAGTGTTTACAAACACAACCAACTTGGGTGGTTGAAGGTGCCACATAAGCACAAAAGGTGCACAAAAATCCAAAAAAAAAATGAGTTAGGGGGGTAATAGGATCTTAGTTAAGTTTAAGTGTGTCTCTGGGATTTTGGTCACAGTCTAGGGGGTACTTAAGCCTTATCCCTATTTTTGTCCATCAAAGTATTTTTTATGAATCAAGTTCAAATTCAACACAAAAATCCATAAATTTATGTTCAAAAGAGACAGATTAGAGGACTACTAGAGAATAACACCAATTATTCTTAAATATAATATCATAATTACTATACTATTTCTCATTCTTATTATTTAATTGACATGAACTATATTGTCTACCGCTCATTCTTTTTTCGCCAAGAATGAAGACTATTATATCCTCGTACTTTTATTGTTAAGTAACTAGTTGACTTGTGAAAGGAACCTTCCCAACTGAAAAAGGAAATGTAATGACCGGGTTCCGTCGTTATAGAAAAGCCAACGGGGAAAATTTTTGGGCCGAAAAACTTTTTCGTAGTAACTTGGAATTTCCCAACCTAGTTTAGATTTGGACGAAATCGGAGTCATTGAGGTCTAGGAAAATCTGGTAGCAATTGGGTGATCTAATTATGATTTTAATTACATGAGTAGTTAGATAAGTCATTAAGGAATTCGTCCGACTTTAAGAAATTGAATTCGGGTGAGTAGAACTCTCGAAATTGATCTTAGCGTGAACGGGTAGTTTATGAGTGTCGTTGGTTGAAGGCGTGTTGTGAAATGTGGGTTTTGGAACTTTTTAATTTGCTCATTGTTCGGTGCAAGCCGCTTTGGCGGTGGTTTCTGTCGCCAAGGCGGGGCCGCTGTAGTGGGGTGATGACCCTGTGGCGAGCCAGATGCGACTTCAAGTCGTAAATAAACCCCAAAAATGTTTTATTCTACAATCTTTGAATTTCAGAGCTAAAGAACGAACCTAGGTCTTTTTTTGACAGTTTTCCACCATTCTTGAGGCTAAAGGTAAGTTTTAACTCCCCGAATCCGTTTTCCGATACGTAGAACGTAATGTAACGAGTAATTATCGATGGGGGAAGGTTTTGATCTGGAATTCATGGTGGAAGAAGTCCTAATTTGGATAGTGGGATCTTGGGTATGATCTAGGGTTGTTAGATTTGTTAGTTATCCGGGTTATTAGTGATTGTTTATTAATTCCCGTATTATATTGATTGTTTGTAGACCAAGAACAAGTAGAACGAATCCGAAAAGGGAAGGATCAAGTTTCTTAGGGTTTCAAGGTTTTTTTGAGGTAGGTGATGGTTGTGATTTTATGATTGTGTGATGTATGTTTGTTCTTGCTTCATTATGATACATGTATGTATGTGAATGTTGCATTATTGATCACATTAATTGTAAATGAGGATATATGAATGATGAATGCCATGAATCATGACTTGATTGTATGATTATGAAAATGTACTTTGTGATTGTGATTGTGGCTTGTTGAATGGATTAGGTGTTGCATTTCGACACAATAACTTGGATCGGTTGCCATGTTCAGGCATAATTATGGGATCGGTTGCCATGTTCCGGCATAAACATTAGATCGGGTACCACGTTTCGGTATGCTAACTGTTTCGGTTTGGGTTCCATGAGAGGACCAATGATTTGATATAATTGTGTATCTTGAGAAATGTGAACTGTTCGTTGTTCGTAAATGATGATGATATTGTATATGTTCGGTGTATGCATGTTATCGTATTGTTGTTTTGAATTATGTATGTTGCACTTAGTGGGATAGCCGCGTGATCCTACCAGTACACTGTGGTTGTGTACTGATACTGCACTTGCTCTTTTCTTTGTTGAGTACAGGGCATCTTCAAGCGGCTATTGACAGACCTCGCTTAAAAGATTAGTGATTGTTCGAATTCAAGGGTGAGCTAGTCCTTCCAGGCTGCCATGAGTTCTCCTTTTGTCTATGTCCACATTTCGGACTTAGACTTTTCTAGTTAGTTGATTAGTTCATTAGTTTGGGATTGTGACCCTTCTTATTTAGACTTTGGTTCGTTGTTAGATGTTTTGGTACATTGACTTTCAGGTTCTAGGTGTTTTTTTCGCATTGTTTAGTTGGTACATCTTTTGGAAGTTTATGGGAACTTCAGTTTTTAGCTATTATTCTTGTTTTCGTATCCTTAAATGCTTTAGTTTTTGGTTTAGTAGCTTGGTTTGGATTGTAGTAGTGGTTCTCCCACCGGAGGGTTAGTGTGGGTGCCAATCACGATGGTCTGGGTCGTGACAAAGTTGGTATCAGAGCCTAGGTTCGTTGATCTCGATGTACCAAAACAAGTCTAGTAGAGTCTTGCGAAACGGTACGGGGACACCTTTACTTTTCTTCGAAAGGCTATACGACTTTAGGAAATCTCTCTATTTTCTTTTGTCTCTTGTCGTGCTATGAGTTGAATCCAATTGGTATCTGGTGATTCAAATGATATCTAACCTCATTCACTCTTCTGTCCACAGATGGTTAATACTAGATTCAACGGCGTCAGGATCGTAGCTCCCGTCAATGTTCCAGCTGAGGAATCTGTAGCGAGAGGTCGCAGTCGAGGCAGGGGTAGAAGAAGAGCTAGGGGTAGAGGCCGAGGAAGAGTGGAGCCTACTAGAGATGGGGTACCGGTAAAAATTTTTCCCTAAAATGAGTCCCCACCCGTACATCATGAGGAGATAGAAGAGATAATTAAGGTTAAAAATATTGAGGAGGTTGGACAAGAGAAAGAGGTGTAGACTGAGACTATCGATGTTCCTCCCATAGACCAGTGTTAGTTCAACAGATCATGTCATTCTTGAAAGGGTTGGTTGGTCTTGGAGTGCTTCCCTCTATTAAAGCAACTCAAGCACCTACTAATCCCTCTGTTGCTATCATTGTGCCCAAGGTGGGTGGAACTAGAGTAATGTTGCTTTCTTCTGTCCTTTGTTGGGTTCTGTTATGACTGGTAATGAGCATAAGATGTTGACTAAGTTTTTAAAGCTAAAGCCTCCTGTATTTCTTGGTTCTGAGAGCGAGGATGCTTATGAGTTTATCTTAGATTGCTATGACAGGCTTCATAAGTTGGGAATTGTCTATCAGTATGGGGTTGAGTTCGTGACTTTTTTACTTTAAGATGAGACTAAGCAGTGGTGGAGAGCTTATATGGAATGCAGATCTTCAGTTTTACCTCCACTCTCTTGGACCCAGTTTCATGCTCTGTTTTTAGAGAAATATGTGCCTAGAACTTTAAGGGATCACAATTAAGAAGGATGAGTTCATGGCTTTGGAGCAAGGTGGTTTGTCTGTGGCTACTTATGAGGCCAAGTTCCATGCATTGTCTAGATATGCTACACAGTTTGTGACTACTGAGGAAGAGAGGATCCGTTTATTTATTAAGGGACTAAATTCTGAGTTGCAGGTATTAGATGTTCATATGACCTCTGCAGGAAGGAGCTTTAATGAGGTAACAAACTTTGTTATAAAAGTGGAGGGGGTGAGGCGAGACGGTCAGGCTAAGGCATTGGCAAAAAGGGCTAAGAACTCGGGTAACTTTCAAGGTTCTTACTCCAAGGGGTCCGAAAGGCCAACACTTGCAGCCAAGCCAATTCAGTTCGCTATGCCCGCCTCTACAGGTAATTACTCGGTAACTCCCCCTCATAATTTGATTCAAGATAGCCAGGGAGTCGCGCCTTCGACGGGCGGCAAATCATCTTTTGATCGCACTTGCTACAAATGTGGAGAACCTCGGCATATGAGGAGAGATTATCCCACCCATGAGTGTTAGATTCCCCGCAGCAGTAGACTAGAGTAGTGGTATCCGTGGGAAATGGTAATAATGTAGAGGGCGTCCATAAGGTGGGCGAGGAGGTAATCATCGAGGTTGTGGGGGTAGAGGAAATGGTAACACACGAAGAGGTGCAACACAACCAGGCAAGGAAGTAGCTCGTCAAGATGATAAGGCTCAGTGTTACGCCTTTCCAGGCAAGAATAAGGCAGAAACATCTGACGCGATGATCACATGTACTATTTTTGTCTATGACCGGATGGCTAATGTGTTATTTAATCCGGGTTCTACTTATTCATATGTATCTGTGCGATTTGCCTCAGAATTTGCTATAATTTGTGATATACTTGATGCCCCTATCCATGTTTTTACCCAGTTGGAAAGTCTATCAGTCACCCATATCTATGGTGCTTGTCCTATTTTGTTTATGAGTTTTCAGACTTGGGCTGATTTGGTGATATTGGATATGACTGACTTTGACATAATCTTAGGCATGACTTGGTTGTCTCCCTATTATGTTGTGCTTAATTGTAATACTAAGTCTGTAACTCTAGAAATTCCGGGAATGGAAAAATTAGAGTGGGAAGGGGTGTACAAGCCTAAGCAAGCTAATATTATATCCTCCATTCGGGCTAGAAAATTGGTAAGGCAGGGTTGTTTGGCTTATTTGGCTCATATTAGGGATGTTGAGGTTGAGACTCCATCTATTGAGTCTATCCCTATGGTGTCAGAACTTAGAGAAGTGTTTCCTAATGACTTGCCTGGTATGCCTCCGGATAGAGATATAGATTTCTGTATTGATTTAGAACCTGGTACTCACCCCATTTCTATCCCTCCATATCGCATGGCTCCGACAGAGTTAAGAGAGTTTAAGGCTCATATCCAAGAGCTTCTTGATAAGAGATTTATTCGTCCTAGTGCTTCCCCAGGGGTGCTCCAGTTTTGTTTGTTAAGAAAAATGATGGTAGTATGAGAATGTGTATAGGTTACCGACAATTGAATAGGGTCACTATTCGAAACAAGTATCATTTGCCTAGAATAGATAATCTTTTCGACCAATTGCAAGGTGCATAAGTTTTCTCCTAAATTGATGTAAGGTCTGGATACCATCAATTGAAAATTAGGCTTTAGGATGTGCCTAAGACGACGTTTAGAACCCGCTATGGGCACTGCGAGTTTCTAGTTATGTCATTTGGCTTGACTAATGCACCTACAACTTTCATGACTTTAATGAATGGGGTGTTCAAGACATTTCTTGATTCATTAGTCATAGTCTTTATTGATGATATCTTTGTCTATTCGAAGTGAGGAAGAGCATCCCGACCATCTTTGTATTGTTCTGGGTGTTCTTGGGAAACAAATGTTGTATGCTAAATTCTCTAAGTGTGGATTTGGTTGACTCCGGTTGCATTTTTGGGACATGTAGTTTCAAAAGAAGGGGTAATGGTAGATCATCAAAAGATTGAAGCAGTTAAAAATTGGGTTCGGCCTAGCTCTGACGGAGGTTAGGAGTTTTGTGGGGCTTGCTAGCTACTATCGTCGATTTGTGAAGAATTTTGCTTCCATTGCCACTGATCACATGACAAATTTGACCAAAAAGGAGATACCATTTGAATGGACTGAAAAATGTGAGGAGAGCTTCCAAAAGCTCAACACTCTTTTGACCACCATGCCTATTCTAGCATTACCGGTTGAAGGTAAAGATTTTATTATTTATTGTGATGCTTCACATTCTGGTTTGGGTGATGTGCTGATGCAGGATATAGCTTATGCCTCGCATCAAATGAAGGTGCATGAGAGGAATTATCCAACCCATTATTTGGAGTTAGCAGCGGTAGTGTTTGCTCTTAAGATCTGGCTGCATTACCTCTATGGTGTTAAGTGTAAGGTGTTTACTGATCATCATAGTTTGCAACACGTGTTCAATCAAAAGGATCTAAATTTCAGACAATGAAGGTGGATGGAGTTACTTAAAGATTATGATGTCACCATTCAATACCATCCGGGTAAGGCTAATGTAGTGGCAGACGCTTTGAGTCAAAATGCGGTAAGTATGGGTAGTTTAGCTTGCTTGAGTGTAACCAAGCGACCTTTGGCTAAGGAAATTCAGAAATTGGAGTCTAAATTCATGCAGTTGGACATCTCAGATAAAGGTGGGGTGTTAGCTAGTATTGAAGTAAGGGCCACGTTCATTTGGGAGATCAAGGCCAAACAATTTGAGGATGAAAATTTAAATGAACTTAAAAAGAAGATTGTGATTGGCAAGGCACAAGAGACCACTCTTGATGCGGAAGGTGTGCTCAGTTTTAAAGGAAGAATTTGTGTTCCTCGAGTTGATGACTTGATTCAGAAATTGTTGGCAGAATCTCACGGTTCACGTTATTCTATTCATTCGGGTGTGACCAAGTTGTACCGAGATTTGAAGCGAATTTATTGGTGTTCGGGCATAAAGAAGTATATAGCGGAGTTCGTGGCTAAGTATCAAAATTGTTAACAAGTGAAATATGAACACCAAAGGCCTGCAGGTTTGCTTCAGAGAATGCCAATTCCGGAATGGAAATGCGAAATGATACCCATGGATTTAGTGGTTGGTCTTCCCAAGACTTTTGGGAAGTTTGACTGTATTTGGGTAGTGGTTGATAGATTGACTAAGTCAACCCATTTTATTCCGGTAAGTATAGATTATAATGTCGAACAATTGGCTAAAGTTTATGTGAAAGAAATAGTGAGGTTGCATGGGGTGTCCCTCTCTATCATCTCAGACTGTGGTACCCAATTCACATCTAAGTTTTGGAGGAAATTACATGATCAATTGGGCACACAACTCAGTTTTAGTACAACCTTCCATCCACAGACAGACGAGCAGTCAAAGAGGACTATTCAAGTGTTAGAAGACATGTTGAGGGCATGTGTGATTAATTTTGGAGGGCATTGGGATAAGTTCCTACCTTTGTGTGAATTCTTTTATAATAATAGTTATCACTCCAGCATAGATATGACACTATTTGAGGCACTCTATGGGAGGGGATGTAGATCACCCATTGGGGGTCGATTTAGTGAAGGATGCTTAAGATAAGGTGATGAGTATTCAAACTAAGCTTCTAGCAGCCTAGAGTAGACAGAAGAAGTATGAAGATCATAAGGTAAGAGACATGTCGTTTCAAACCGGTGAGAATGTTCTTCTTAAGGTATCACTCGTGAAAGGGGTGATGAGATTTGGCAAGAAGGACAAGCTAAGTCCAAGATATATTGGTCCCTTTGAGGTTCTTGAATGTGTAGGGCCGATGGCTTATAGATTGGCTCTACCTCCTAAATCTATCAGGTGTTCACTCGGTATTTCATGTGTCCATGTTGAAGAGATATCATGGTAACGGAGATTACATCATTAAGTAAGACTCAATTGTGTTAGACAAAGACCTTCAATATGAGGAGGAACTGATTACAATTCTTGATCGTGATGTGCGTAAGCTGAGGACCAAGGAGATTAAGTCCGTAAAAGTTCAATGGAAGCATCGTCCGGTTGAGTAAGTTACTTGGGAGACCGAGAGGGACATGTGAGACAAATATCCCCAATTGTTCGTCGATTCAGGTACTACTTCATTCCTTCTTTAGCTTGTTTTTCTTAAGTTTTGTCACTCGGGGATGAGTGATTGGTAAATTGGTATTTATTGTAACAACCGGTTTTCATCGTTATTGAAAATCTAACGGGGAAAAATTTTGGGCCGAAAAATGTTTTCGTAGTAACTTGGAATTTCCCAACTTAGTTCAGATTAGGATGAAATTGGAGTCATTGAGGTCTAGGAAAACATGGTAGCAATTGGTTGATCTAATTATGATTTTGATTACAGGAGTACTTAGATAAGTCGTTAAGGAATTCATACGAATTTACGGAATTGAATTCAAGTGAGTAGAACTCTCGAAATTGATCTTAGCGTGAATGAGTAGTTTCTGAGTGTCGTTGGTTGAAGGCATGTTGTGAAATGAGCGTTTTGGAATTCTTTAATTTGCTCACTGTTTCGTGCAAGCAGCTTTGGTGGTGGTTTCTGTCGCTAGGGCGGGCTGCTGTAGCGGGGTGACGACCGCTGTGGCAGGCCAAATGCGACTTATAGTTGTAAATAAACCCCAAAAATGTTTTATTCTGCAGTTTTCAAATTTGATAGATAAGGAAAGAACCCATGTCTTTTATTGAAAGTTCTCCATCATTCTCGAGGCTAAATGTAAGATTTTAAGTCCTCGAATCTATTTTTCGATCTATAGAACGTAATCTAATGGGTAATTATCGATGGGGGAAGGTTTTGATCTGGAATTTATGGTGGAAAAAACCCTAATTTGGATAGTGGGATCTTAGGTATGATCAAGGGTTGTTAGAATTGTTAGTAATCCGGGTAATTAGTGATTGTTTATTGTAACTCCCCGGAAACTAGTAAGTTGAACTAGAGAGTTCTAGAGCTTTTCGTCGGAGTTTTGGAGTGTGGTATGAGGATTAAAAATCACAAAATGATTCCCATACTTAGAATAGAGGTTTTAGGGGATAAACTTCAAGGTATGACCCCCCAAGGACCACCCAAGGGCCCCTTGAGGGGGACCCCAAAAACAGTCTCAAATTCTGCAATTTTAGTGAGCTACGGATGGCACCTACGGGCAGGGGCGGATTTACGTAGGACGAAGGGGGTTCATCCGAACCCCCTTCGTCGAAAAATTACACTATATATATAAGATTAAATTTTTAATATACGTGTATATATATAGTACTGAACCCCCTGAACATACACCAAAGGCGTAGCTCAGTGGCGTTGGGGGTTCAGGAATTCGCTCTACTGCACGCGAGGTCGCGTGTTTGAATCCGGGCAGAGACATTTCTTTTATCAGCTTATATTTTAGGTGTTTTAATTTATTTAAAAATATAATAATGCAATTAGAAAATGATGTTTAGTTCCAAAAAATTAAAACGCTGATTGGGAATTTAGGATTTATTAGTTTAATCCCTAATTATAAAGTCAAATATTAAAAAACCCTTTTCTTCTTGATTCGACAGTTTAATCTGACCCGTTTATATCCGATTCGACCCGTTTAATTTATTTGTGGATATTATTTACGTGATTAATTTTTTTTTTGAACCCCCTTGATGAAAATCCTCCCTCCGCCACTGCCTACGGGGCGTAGGTCCATCCACGCTCCGTAGTTCCAAGTTGTGGGTCAAGGCCTGTAGGTGTCTGCACTTTTTAGCTTCAGTACTCCACCCACGAAGGACCAATACGGTCCGTAGACCCACCCACGGTCCGTGGGTGGAGGTCTCGTGGGTTGGGGCAGATTTCCAAGATTAGTTTTAAGTTAGGTGTTTGGGGGTTAAGTTAGTAATTAATTAGAGGTTAAGGTAGGTCGGTTAGTTAGTTATTTAACCCCCTATATAAGCTTAATAGGCCCCTAAAACTAGGTCATTAACTCATTCATCTAAGATCCCAAATACTCTCCAAATAATTCTCTCTCTAGAAGCGAAGAAGAAGAAGAAGAGAGAAGAGGGAAGATTCTTCCATTGATGAGAGCATGATTAGGGATATGAATTGAGGTATGTTAGATTAATCATCTATGGGTTCTTCCACCCATAGAGTCCCTTGGGTTTTCCCCCAATTGTGAAGCCAAAAACCCAATCTAGCTAGGGTTTCCTTCTACATTGTGGGTAGGGCTTAGGTATGATTCCAATCTAGTGGATAATATCTAATTATGATTGTATTGACATTCAATTGTGATATTATGATGAATTCATGCGATTTCTGTGGTAAACCCTAGTCTATTTGATGAATGTGATATTTTGTGGTTTTATGCCATTAGAGGTGAAATTGAAGGTTCATGAGTGATCTTCTTAAATCAATGTCATGTGTAGTAATTGTTCAAAATTAGGAACATATAATCATGAATTGAACTAGAATTCATTGAATATGATTGATCTTGACTTGTAAAGATGAAATTGAACCTTTATAATCAATTATGACTAGAATCACCTAGTAATGAAGCTTATGATAAGAATACCTTAAATTGGCTATGAATGGCGATAATAAGAAGTAAAGCTTTGAGAAAAAGGCTTGTAGCCATGAATGTTGATCATTAGGGTTTTAAGAGTAAAGCCAATGTGATGATATAGATATGCTAAGGCTTTGAGAGTAAAGTCTAAAAGAGGATAGAA
Organism: Solanum acaule; assembly: GCA_036250505.1. Taxonomy (NCBI): domain Eukaryota; kingdom Viridiplantae; phylum Streptophyta; class Magnoliopsida; order Solanales; family Solanaceae; genus Solanum; species Solanum acaule. The sequence continues at coordinate 336 of JAJOOR010033214.1, read as the reverse complement.
GCTTAAATGGATAGAGTTATGGTGGAAGATCTTTGCCTACCTAATCTACCTAATAAATGCTTGAATATGTGAAGTGATAGATTCACTTGAGTCATGAGGATACCAATGTCTAATGTAGAATTCTAGATATAGTATTATGCATGAATATGGAATGACATGAAAGGTTCTCTCACATAGAATGATTCTAGGTTGAAAGGTTTTCTCACCTAAAATGAATCTAAGTCCTAGGACTCTAAGATGTGATGAGGCTTGTGGTGATTCCCCTAAATGACCTTTACATGATAGGAATGTGTAGTGAGTTCCCTTATTCCTAATTAGTTAGTTATGGGGAGTGTG
>JAJOOR010033213.1:0-23533 GCA_036250505.1 Solanum acaule | reverse complement strand
CCCCCCCCCCCCCCCCCCCCCCCCCCCCCCCCCCCCCCCCCCCCCCCCCCCCCCCCCCCCCCCCCCCCCCGCGTTGTTTGGGACATTTGAGGGAATGCATGGGACACTAAAATAAAGTTCAGAATTGCTGCCTTTTTAAATTCATGCAAGTCATCGCGATCGTGACAACATTCCTCACGATCACGACCTTTATATTTTTCTTACCTTTTGCAAATGTGGCACAAGTCACCTGCAAACGCGGACTTGAGGATTTAATGCATTGCGGTTGCAACCATAGGCTCTCGTGATTGCAATGAGTAACTTAGTAACAGACGTGCTAAAGCTATTGTCCATTTGGGCAATGGCAAGGCAAAAAAGGTGATCCACCCAATTCCTTAGACACATCTGAGCGTCCAAAAATGTTCTCACTCCTATTTTTGAAGGTGTTTTCACCTCAAACTTCAATCCCAATCAATTTTATGCATTCAAACCTAGTCAAAACACCACCACAAACTTTGAAATTATGAGGGTTAGTCAAAACGAAAATCAAATCTAATCTACAAATCAAAAACTCAAAATTAAACTAATTTTGATACTAATCAATTGCCTCCCATCAAGCGTACAATTTAATTTCACAGTGCAACGCTGGGTACATCACCCTTAGTCTTTACAGTTTGAGTCAATGAACCTTCTCCTCAACGTTAGATCATTCACTCTGAAGAGAATAGGGAGTGCAAGAGAGTATCAAGAATTTCACCTGATCTCTCCACTTTGAAGACTTGAACTTCTTACCAACTTTGCATCATTCTTACTCTTTGGATCCTTGGACAAGAGTGAGGGTGAGAGAGTTACTAGGTCAATTGAGCATTTCTTTTCATGATTGTTGGCCCTCAATTGAGTGATACTCTAAATTTCATATGAACTAGAGTGTCTACTAATGATCTTTTTGGCATTTTCTTGCAACTCTAGTATCATGTCATTTATTTTGACTTCTTGGATTGTTATTAGTTTTGAGTTGGTTCCACAAGCCCATGATATCTTCTATATCCACATCAGTCCCTTTTTGTGCTTTCACATCGGCTTTCAATATTTCAATCTCAAACTTGAGTTGAACTGTCTCATCACACCAAGAAAGGTACAAGTAGTGAGACTCTTCTTTGCTCTTTTCGGTTATTGGATATAGAGGAGTATCCACCCACGGTTGTTCTCACCTTAATTCTAAGAGTTTCAACTCCAAACTCAAAATTGACCATATCATAGCATCAAATTAGGTACATTTGGCAAAGACTTTCTTTTTCTTGGGAAAGTAAGCATAGGGCTTTCTGTCACGACCCGGGGTTACCCCCTAGATGTAACACGGCGTACTTGACCCCGAAGGGTCTCATACTAGCCCTTAGCATAATCATAAACATAGGGAATAGAAATGATGCGGAAAATTTAAAACTTTTACAATCAAAGTCATTTCATAAATCGAATGGAAGTCTAGACTTTATCTCATAATACCATCTAATACAATCGAATACAATCTTAGGGTCACATCCCTTTACACAACATAGTCTCGAATATAGAAAGTAAGAGATGAACTAAAAATGAAAAAATCCTCGAACTTGAGGACTCACCAAGCTTGGGAAGAGCCAATCCAAACTTTGCTCAAATGAAGGAACCACAACTCAATACCCGGAACCTACACTTGTAAGAAAATGTAGAAATATGGGTTAGCACAAAAGTACTAAGTATGGAAGCCATGCATAAAACCTTTAAAACATGTGAAAAGGGACATTTAGTTGAAATCATGCATTTATCAACTTTAAAAGCCATCATGCACATTTATGAAGAAACATAAGTCAAACCATATCATAAGCAACCCCAAAACTATACTAATGCAATGCAAAGGCAAGATCCCATAATCCTACCATATGCCAAGTACCACTTTTAGGTCACCAACATCATACATAACATACCTTGACCTCATCATAGCCAATACACATATATAAGGAACCATTCATGTTCATACTTGTAGCAAGTAAGGTCAATCTTAACAATCATGCATACCTAATTCAAGAGTCTTCATAGCATAAGAGAAACCACTCCACAACCCCTTTATAAGTCTACTTGTGCAATGTACAAGTGAAGTCCCATACCCCCACTCACACCAAGTAAAACTCAATAAGAAGTCATAAGCATAGTTCATGTTCATGTTCATATCCGTGTTCTTGTTCATGTTTTTGTCATATAGGGAAATTTAGTCTTACCCGACATAGACCATGTGAGCTACATGGAATCCAGTGTCATGACCCCACACCGAAAAGAGGTGTCCTATTTGCCTAAGGTAGAACTAACATGTATAGAATTTAGGTGGATCCACTAGCTAAAGACTTATGTGGGCTTTATTCTATCCTGCATGTCGAGACCTATGTGGGCTTTATTCTATCCCGCATGCTCTATCTTGCATGCTCGATATCCTCCTTGTTCAGTTATGTATGTTTATTCAGCTTTATTCTATCCTGCATGCTCGATACTTTTCAAGTACTGACGCATACTCTGCGCTACATCTTCTCGTGATGTAGGTTCAGGTCCTCATCTTCCAGATCACGCATATATCGGTTCCCGATCTTCAGCTCAACAGTATCAGTGGTGAGTCCTCATTCTCCAAGGAAGACATACATGTTTCTTTCACTTTTAGTCTTTAGTTTCAGTCTTTGCTAGATTTAGCTAGGGCATGTCCTAGCATTTCTAGTTAGTTAGAGGCTTATTTCAGACATAGTTAGAATCAACTTTAGCATTTGAGTTTGACCTTTCAGTTGTTGTTAAACTCTCAGTTTTTATATATTCAGATAGTTATGGGTATTCCCCATCATTTCATTTCAGTTTATCTTATGATTTAGCTTCTGCACAGTCTTTTCTTACTTCAGTTTATTTAGTATGCTTATGATATGCCAGCAGAGTTAGCTTGGGGTCACTCGTGATCCTAGGTCCCATGTCCACGTCTTGGGGATAGCTTCGGGGCGTGATAAATTTCTTCATTCATCATATGCCTCAAGTTAGCTATCTTATCTCTAGCTCAATCTATAAGATGGGGGTTAGTAGCCCAAATCCTTATTAATTATTCCTTTTTCTAAACATAACTTCTTTTTTCAAGCAAATCAGAATGCACATGAGTTTTTAATATTTTCAATCATTAGAAAAAATATCTTTATGATAGAATCTTAATACACAATGATCACAACTTCATTAGAAGATTTTTAATGGAAGAAAACTCATTATCCTTATTTCTATGAATAAATCTCTAATTAATGAAGCTCTTGAAAGAGTATTTAATCATACCACAAATTTATTTATTTTTTAAAATAAATAATTAACCCTAAAAATTATTCTAAAGTAATTTGCAACAAAGAAGGATAAAAACTACATTCTAATGGTAGTGTGCAACTCTAAAAACATCATATTTATGACCTATTTATAATATTAGAGTTGGGAACCCAATCCCAGTTAACTCTGCTTTGACAGTGCAAATCTAGATCTGTAAAATAGGTTGTGTGGTGTAGAGTCATCGTAATGTAGGGGTGTTCACGTTGCAGCGTCCACCGCAAGGCGGGGGTGTTAATGCTGTAGGGGCCTTCTGTCCTTCTTCTCTATGCATCACATGAATTTGGTCTTTGAATCTCATACGACTTAGTGTGTAGAGTGAGATCCAAAACGTGGTACATGCTCCACGCCGCGGACTCCACTTCTACAGCATATGCATCTAAATTTTAGTCTAGGATGCTACATTTTGAGTTTCAGTCCATATTTTAGTCAATAATTGCTATTTTTGCCTGATATCAAGCTTATCACATCAATTATACATAAAATGCATAAATATACATGGGTTTATACTCAAAATCTAACTAAATTATAGTATTTGAATGCGTAAATAATCCCAGATTAGTGTTACAGCTGATCAGATTTGTTATTTTTGGTCCACTGCGAAGGACTTTGGGTAACACCCCAAATTTTTTTAAGTTAAGACTCGAACCATAATTCGTTTGTGAATAATATTTTACTGAGTGATTCTAAATTTTCTTAGGTGTTAAGTTCATTAGATGTAACACCTCGATGTAAACTTCAATCGACCATATCTTTTAGCAAAAAAAGAGTTAGGTGGTCCATGACCTATTAAATCGAAGGCCTTTGAGTCCTCTTTCCAATGCCACATTTTAAGAAAGGGTATTTTGAAGTTTTCCTTTACCCGGCTTGACCAAGTTTTCCTCACCCAAGTTAGGGGTCAAATCAGACGCTAAGTTAATATTGGCATTCCAAAACTTTTAGGGATTTTAGAACAAAGTTTCAAGAGGAGAAAAAGAAGTTTTCAAGCATTTCTTTCAAGGAACGAGGATTTTGCCAAAACAATCGTTCTTTCTAGGTATTTCAGGTTTCCCATAGTGATGTACTTGTTCTTCCTCATGCCAAATCTGAAATTCTTCTATTATTTTATCCAAGAAATAGTTTATGTAAAGATTCTTGAGTAGTTCTTGAGTTTTAGCCTCTCTTTTTTTTTATTATGGAGGTTTTTCAGTTCTTGAGGTAAGGGTCTTGCAAATGAGTGGTGTTTCTTGATAGAATTTCAGTGATATTTTGTTAAATTTGCATTGGGTTTATGAATCAAAGAGAGTTTGGAAGAAACCAATCGATTCTAGATGAGTTAGGACCCGAAATTAAACAAGAAAATTTGTCAAATTTATGGGTTTGGGTTGGGGAAATGCACCCCCATAGTGCTACGAGGGCTGGTGCCCTGTGCCAGTAGTGCGCGCCAGTGATGCGCTAGGATCGCAAGGCCCATTTGTTCTCCTCTCTTCGTCCTGTATGTGTTCTTTCAAATCGTTTCTTCGCTCTTTTCTTAATATTAACTCTTAAAGTCTTTATTAATCCTTGAGAGATCCTACAAATCCTAATCACATCTCTTAATTTACATTTCAAATTAAAGAAAAGTTAAGAGGAAAGTTCAAGAGGTCCCTTTTGAGTCATTTTGAGAAGTCTTTTACAATTAACTATAGACTTGAACTAAGTCTTGAGTAAATGAGTACGCAAATGAGAGAGTTGTATTCATTAGTTCTATATTATTATTGAGATCCCCGAGTTGAGTCGTTCATGTCCATAATTCCTCATAAACCTTATGAATTGAATATTCTTGAGATAAGTAGTATCGTGAGTTATGAGTTCTTGAAGTTCTTGAGTTCTGAGTGTTGAGTTTTCTATATTTTTATTGATATCCTTGAGTTGAGTAGTTCAGGTCCATATTTCCGCATTAACCCTATCAATTCAGTATTCTTGAGATGAGTAGTATCGTTGAGTTCTGAGTTCTTGAGTTCTAAGTATTGAGTTTTCTTTATGGTTATTGAGATCCTTGAGTTGATTCGTTCATGTCCCTATTTTGAATTATAAGTTTTAAGAGTCTTTGAAAGTCGATCATTTGTTATAAAATTGAGTTTTTAGGAAAGTTTAAAGAGACAATTTTGAGTAAAGTTTAAGGGAACTTAGTATATCCAAATGTATCATTTTTTTCATTGAGAGAAAAGAAACTTTGATTTCTAAAAAGAGTTTATGAGTTCAAAGATATTTCAGAGCAGTTACCTCTTTTAACAAGATAGTTTGAGCAATTATCTCAAAGTAAAAAAAGAGTATGTTTTATACATTTGAGCATGAGTATATATATTATTGGGAGTAGTATTGAGCACCGATATAAGGAGGAGTTCAGACAAATCACATTCCTCATAAACCATGTATGCCAACATTGGTACATGATCATACTTTTTAGATGAATCCTAAGTTCCTTCGGGTAGATCTTAGTGGATCCACTTAGTTGAGGTATTCTATACTCCGAAAAGGTATAGGACAGCTCTGGCAGCGTGCGTAAGAAGATGTATTATCACGTAGCTCATAGTGATGGTTGTCGGTTAGAAAATCTCTAAAATAAGAGTAAAGAGTATTTTATTGTATTTTTATACATCATTGAGTTTATATAACCTGTTTTATAATGCTTACACTGCAACTTTTGTTATTGCTTTCATATTGGAGTTGAGGTGAGTATTGTCTTTCTGTGTTATCTGTTCAGTTAAATATGTTACAGTTTCCCTTTACATACTCGTTCATTCAAAGTATTGATGTCATTCGACCTGCATCCTTGTATGATGCAGATACTAGTGTTCAGGATTATCAACAGGCGCTTCGTTGTGATCACTCTACACTCTAGTTAGCTTTGGTGAACCTCATTGTATTCCGGAGGACTTCACATTTACTTTCTAGTTAGTAGTGTTGAGGTGTCATGGGTCTTGTCCCGACATCCTTCCTTAATAGAATATGCTTCATAGATAGATAGAGTTGAGGAGTTTTTCAGTATTTACATTCTTTGAAATGTTATACAAACTATAAGTATTTCTATTAAGTGTTGTTCTGAATTTATGAGTTGAGTATTTGATTTTAACAAATTTAATTCAGTTTTAAGTATATTATAGCTTGAGTTAGTTTTCTGCTTGTATTCAGCCAGGTTGAGGGTTCGCTTAGGGACCAACAATGGTTCTCGAGTGCCGGCCACGTCTAGGGTGAAGGCTCGGGTCGTGACACACTTGGTATCAGAGCGTAGAGTTCAAGTTTCCTAGGGTGTCTATGAAGCCTTATTAGTAAGATCTTATTTATGGTTGTGAGGGCCCCACTTTTATAAATGAGGGACTACACACATTTAAGAAAAGTTTTCCTTCTTTCATACTCTAAATCGTGCAATAGAATTGTCTTAAGGAACTTATTCATAGTAGCTCGTTTCTCAAAATCCATTTGACTAACCATCATACTGAAGGTGATTGAAAAGGAAAGTCAGATCCTTAGCGATGAGTAACTCTCAGTAAAAATCTTGAGAAAGTCATGAGACTGCATAAGAGCTTTAGAGAAACCCGTGAATGGGCTTAAGTGTTAGAATTTTGAAAGAAGGCACTCTTATTCATATGAATCATGTGTTCAATCTAAATGTGAGATGTATTTAAGACTCTCTTCTCAAAGTCTTATTTCAGTGGATACCGTTTAAGAGGGGAGTATGTTTTAGAGCTCAGGTAGTATTTTCACCCAAAAAGATAGTATGAGATATGAGGTTATAAGCAGTAGTATAAAAAGTGCCCAAGGTTAGAAGGATGCATTCAGAGGTATAGTAATCTATGAAAGGGAGATAGTGATAAGGCAAATTATGTGGTTACAGTCATGCACCAAATAAAGTTATTAATGACGAGTTTTCCTTTCTGAGTAGACTAAGGAATAATAATTTTGTATAGAGTTCATGATAGAAGGTATAGGAGTAGTTACTAGTCAAAATGAATTAGAGTATACTTTAACCAGAATGAAGTTGATGTTGATGAGCCATCGAGTTAGGAAAGACTAAATATATGTGTTAAATAAGAGATCAGAGTATTCATGAGGTGATAGAACCAAGGCAGGCTTATGATTTTGAAGGGAATGTGATGGTAAACTGTAAGTATATAGACTGAGAGATAAAGATTGACTACTTGTTATGAGGTCTTAGTGAGAAAGTAATTCTTAATGTTATCTAGTAGTGATAAGTTAGTATAGTAATTGAGCAATCATATTGATATTCGTGTTTAGCAATAGACACTAAGCTTAAATTTGAGATGAGTGTCGTGATCAAAAGAATGGCAACATGAAGGTGATGATGTTAGTTTTAAGATCTGATATAGTAGGTTTAACCTAGAGTAGGAGAGGAAATTAAAATGTTAGTTGCATTGAATATGAGTGGTACAAGTGTGGGATTCTGAATATTGATGAGAGTAATAAAGTGCGGCTAAGTCATTCGAGTAACAAGAGTATTAAGAGGTGTACTCAAAATCCTATGTAGTTAGATAAGGTTCTAATAAAGTTATTATTTTCATGTGTGCCTAGTTAGTATGTTTGAGTAGTTAATATGGGATAGGTTGATGTAAGTTTTATTTTTCCTGAAGGGTTAAATGAAGCGAACTTATAAGCCAATGGAAGAGGTTAAGAGAAGTATCTTAGAAAAAGGTCTTAGAAGGAATCTTTGTACCGACATATGTAGAGTTTATTAGCCAAGAGATAAGCCTTTCTCGAGTATTAGAGTAAAGTGAATGTAGACCAGTTTAGAAATTATGGAATTGACCCATAACTTTAAAGTGTCAGTTTGAAACCTAAGGGGGAGATGAGAAGATAAGAACCAATTCAAGTCTTAAGAATCATATAATGATGTGTTCAGAAAGAATTATAGTGTTATATCAATCGATTCATAATCTTGTGTATTCCTCAAAGTTCACTTATTCCAATATCTTATTGATGTTCTAATATCAGAATTGTTTTCATGACCTATGCTCATACACTTCAGAGAGATTCCCATCTATGCTCAGTGTCAGAATGAGTGGCAAGGACTTAAGCACATCGATCTCAATCTTACTCCATAATGTTATGGATATCAGCTTCATAATATGAAGTTATTCATATAAGCACTCATGTCTCATAGTATACCCAATCTCGCAAATTCATGATTTGATATTAATGGATAGAAAAATATTTTTATGTCATGCATACTCTGATATCGGAACTTCAGATTGAATCGTTCTTATGATCTTTCGCCATAAATCTCTTTCAGTTATCCTTTTTACTTTATGAGAGTGGTGTTGTTGATATTAGTTGTGTGATGATAGAGAAGAGGATTGATATTTCTTGTTGTGATAGTGATGGTGTGTTTATTCCATCCAAGGTTATAAAAGTGGAGGAAGGATGAATGAAGTCTTACTATGAGTAATAGTTAAATGAGAAGGAATAGTCAGTTCCTGGTAGTAATGTGTGAATTTTCAATTGGTAGAGCTGATGAATGAGAAATTCTTAGGAAGTTGGTTAGTAGGAGTCCATGGAGTGGTTAAAGTACTAAGCTTGAATGTGGTATTGTTAACATATGGACAAATGCGTGATACATTAAGTGGTTCTTGCTATGAGCTCAAGGTTGACCGAATGTAGTTGTAAGGAGGAGTATTCTCAAGATGATATTTCCAAAAAAAGATACAAAGACTAAATCTAGTGGTTTAGATTAGTATAAACATCTCATTGTGTAGCACCATGTAGATCAAAGATTAGGCTTGAACACCATAAGAGCTAGAGATTTGAGTTAAATGTTTGTAAGAGTATTCATATACTCTAGTGAGAGTTAGAAGTTGCAGCTAATGAGGTTTAGTAATCAGAAAGAAGAGCATAGTTGATAAGTGTTGCTAAGCTTAACAACTATCATGCATATTACTTAATGCATAGTGTTCTTATTCTTATTTCATGCCCAGACTTCCTTTGTTTCAGATAAGCTAACTTCAAATTGAGCGTGATTTTGTTCAAAACAATATCATTTTTAACTTATGTACTATAAAGAGTTCCAAACTCTTTGTATGAATTAGTTCCACCTACATTAGTAGGCAAGTTCAGAAGTCAGAGAGATTGTAGGAGTAACCCCTTTCCATTCCAAATCCAACCATTATTCAAAGACGAATGATTCCAAAGGGGAGATATTGTCACACCCCGAAATTTTTTAAGTTAAGACTCGAATCATTATTCGTTTGTGAATAATATTTTACAGTGTGATTCTAAATTTTCTTAGGTGTTAAGGTGACTAGATGTAACACCTCGAGTTTCAAAAAGAACTAAAGAGAAATTCGTTCAAGTCACCCATCAGTTTTTAGTTTTGGGTCAAATTCAATCGCCAATATCTTTTAGCACATAAAGATTTAGGTGGTCCATGACCTATCAAATCGAAGGCCTTTGAGTCCTCTATCCAACACCGCCAAGTATGCTAAATTCCGAGCTTGGTTGAAAGAGTTATGCTCGTTTGAGTGCAGCCTCTCTTGTTAAGGCATTTTATCCATTTTAAGAAAGGGTCTTTTGGTCTTTTCCTTTACCCACTAGGCTTGAACACGTTTTTCTCACCCAAGTTAGGGGTCAAATCAGATGCTAAGTTAATTTTTGCATTCCAAAATGTTTAGGGATTTTAGAACGAAGTTTCAGGAGGAGAAGAAGAGGGTTTCAAGTGTTTCTTTCAAGAACTAAGGATTTCGCCAAGAATAATTGTTCTTTTCAGGTATGTGAGGTTTCCCATAGTGATGGATTTGTTTGCTTCCCGCCAAATAAGAAATTCTTCTATTAATTCATCCATGAAATCGTGTATGTAAAGATTCTTGAGTAGTTCTTGAGTTTTAGCCTCTTTCTTTATCTATGGAGGTTTTTGAGTTCTTGAGGTGAGGGTCTTGCGAATGAGTGGTGTTTCTTGACAGAATTCGTGTGATAGTTCATTAAATTTGCGCTGGTTTTATGAATCAAACAGAGTTTGAAATAAATCAATCGATTCTAGATGAGTTAGAACCCAAAATTAAACAAGAAAATTCATCAGATTTCTGGGTTCGGGCTAGGGTAATGCGCCGCCCATAGTGCCAGAAGGGTTGGCGCTCTGAACCAGCAATGCGCACCAAAGTACTCCCAGTATTTTGAGGCTTGGCGCGATGCGTCACTGATGTGCCAGGGTCGCTAGGTCCATTTCTTCTCCGTTCTTCATCCCATATGTGTTCTTTCAAATCATGTCGTCACTCGCTTGTTTATATTAACTCTTAAAGTCTTTATTAATCCTTGAGAGAACCTCCAAATCCTAATCACATTTCTTAATTTACATTACAAATTAAATTAATGTTAAGAAGAAAGTTAAAGAAGTCCTTCTGAGTCATTTGGAGAAGTCTTTTGCAATTAACTATAGACTTGAACTAAGTCTTGAGTAAAGGAGTATGAGAATGAGAAGAGTTGTATTCATCAGTTTTATATTGTTATTGAGATCCTCGAGTTGAGTCGTTCATGTCTATAATACCGCATGAACTCTATGAATTGAGTATTCTTGAGATGAGTAGTATTATGAGTTATGAGTTATGAGTTCTTGAGTTCTGAGTGTTGAGTTTTCTATATTGTTATTGAGATCCTTGAGTTGAGTCTTTATTATCCATAATTCTGCATGAACCCTATGAATTGAGTATTCTTGAGATGAGTAGTATCGTTGAGTTTTAAGTTCTTGAGTTCTGAGTATTGAGTTTTCTTTATGGTTATTGAGATCCTTGAGTTGAATCGTTCATGTCTTTATTTCAGCATGAACTCTATTTTGAGTTATAAGTCTTGAGAGTCTTTGAAAGTCAATCATTTGTTTTAAAACTGAGTTTTGAGGAAAGTTTAAAGAGATAGTTTTGAGTAAAGTTTAAGGGAACTAAGTATTGCCAAATGTATCATTTTTACATTGAGAGAAGAGAAACTTTGGTTTCTAAAAAGAGCTTATGAGTTCAAAGATATTTCACAGCAATCACCTCTTTTAAGATGATAGTTTGAGCAATTATCTCAAACCATGTATGCCAACATGAGTACAAGATCATACTTTTTAGATGAATCATAAGTGCCTTCGGGCAGAGCTTAGTGAATCCACTTAATTAAGGTGTGCTATACCCCAGCAAGGTATTGGACAGTTATGGCAGCGTGGGCAAGACGTTCTATCATCAAGTAGCTCATAGTGATGGTTGTCGGTTAGAGAATCTCTCAAATAAGAGTAAAGAGTATTTTATTGTATTTTTATACATCGTTGAGTTTATATAACCTATTTTATAATGCTTTAAACATTGCATATTTTTTCATTGCTTTCATATTGGAGTTGAGTTGAGGTGAGTATTGTCTTTCCATGTTATCAGTTCATTTAGCTATGTTATAGTTTCCCCTTACATACTCGTACATTCAAAGTACTTACGTCATTCGACCTGCATCCTTTATGATGCAGAAACATGTATTCAGAATTATCAACAGGCGCTTCGTTGAGATCCCTTTACACTATAGTTAGCTTTGGTGAGCCTTCTTGTATTCTGGAGGATTTCACATTTACTTTCCAATTAGTAGTTTTAAGGTGCCGTGGATCTTGTCCCGACATCCTTCCTTAATAGAAGAGGCTTCGTAGATAGATAGATAGATTTTAGGAGTTTTTGAGTATTTACATTCTTTGAAATGTTTTACAAACTATAAGTATTTATATTGAGTATTGTTCGGACTTTTTGAGTTGAGTATTTGAGTTTAACAGATTTAATTCAGTTTTAAGCCTATTATTGCCTGAGTTAGTTTTCCGCTTGTAGTCAGCTAGGATGAGCGTTAGCTTGGGTACCATCAGTGTTTCTTGAGTGTCGACCATGTCAAGGGTGTAGGCTCGGGTCGTGACAAACTTGGTATTAGAGCACAGAGTTCAAGTGTCCTAGGGTATCTATGAAGCAGTGTCAATAGGATCTTATTTATGGTTGTGAGGGCCCCACTTCTATAAATGAGGGACTACAGACATTTAAGAAAAGTTTTCCTTCTTTCATACTCTAAATTGTGCAATAGAACTATTTCTTTAGGAATTTATTCATAGTCGCGCGTTTCCCAAAATCCTTTCGACTACCCCTTATACTCAAGGTTGTTGAAAAGCAAAGTCAGAACGTTATCGATGAGTAACTCTCAGCAAAAATCTTGAGAAAATCATAAGACTGCAAAGGGGCTTGAGAGAAACCCGTGAATGAGCTTAAGTGTTTGAATTTTGAAAGAAGGCACTCTTATTCATATGAATCGTGCGTTTAATCTAAATGTGAGATGTATTTCAGACTCTCTTCTCTATGTCTTGTTTCACTAGATACCTTTTAAGAGAGGAGCATGTTTTAGAGCTCAAGTAGTATTTTCACCCAAAAAGATAGTATGAGTTATGAGGTGATAAGCAATAGTAGTAAAAGTGCACAAGGTTAGAAGGATGCATGCAGAAGTATAGTAATCTATGAAAAGAAGATAGTGATAAGGAAAATTATGTGGTTACAGTCATGCACCAGTGAAGTTATTACTGATGAGTTTTCCTTTATCAGTAGACTAAAGAATAATAATTTTGTATAGAGTTCATGATAGAAGGTAGAGGAATAGTTACTAGTCAGGATGAGTTAGAGTATACTTTAACCAGAATGGAGTTGATGTCTATGTGCCATCGTGTTAGTGAAGACTAAATATATGTGTAGAATAAGAGAGCAGAGTATTCAAGAGGTGATATACCCAAGGTAGACTTATGATTTTGAAGGGAATGCGACGATAAACTGTAAGTATGTAGACTGAGAGATAAAGATTGACTACTTGTCATGAGGTCTTAGTGAGAGAGTAATTCTTAATTTTATCTAGTAGTTATAAGTCATTATATAGTAAGCGAAAATCCTATTGATATTTGTGTTTAGTAATAGACACTAAGCTTGAATTTGAGATGAGTATTGTGATCAAAAGAATAGCAACATGAGGGTGATGATATTAGTTTTAAGATCAAATCCAGTAGGTTTGACATAGAGTAGGAGAGGAAATTATAATGTTAGTTGCATTGAATGTGAGTGGTACAAGTGTGGGATTCTGAATTTTGATGAGAGTAATAAAGTGCGGCTAAATCATTAGAGTAACAAGAGTATTAAGAAGTGTACCTAAGATCGTATGTAGTCAGATAAGGTTCCAATTAAGTTATAATTTTCATGTGTGCCTAGTTAGTATGTTTGAGTTGTTAATACGAGATAGGTTGATGTAAGCGTTATTTTTCCTTAAGGTTTAAAGGAAGCGACCTTATAAGCCAATGGAAGAGGTTAAGAGAAGCATCTTAGAGAGAGGTCCTAGAAGAAATCTTAGTACCGGCACATGGAGATTTCAATAGCTAGGAGATAAGCCTATCCCAAGTATTAACGTGAAGTGAATGTAGACCAGTTTACAGATGATTGAATTGAACCATAGATTTAAAGTGTCATTTTCAAACCTAAGGGGGAGATGATAAGGTGAGAACCAATTCAAGTGTTAAGAATCAGAAAATGAGGTGTTCAGAAAGAATTATAGTGTTATATCAATCCATTCATAATCTTATGTATTCCTCAAAGTTCACTCATTCCAATATCTTATTGATGTTCTAATATCTTAATTGTGTTTATGACCTATGCTCATACACTTCAGAGAGATTCACATTTATGCTCAGATTCCAGAATGAGGGGAAAAGACTTTAGCCCATTGATCTCAATCTTACTCCATAAAGTTATGGATATCAGCCTCATAATATGAACTTATTCATATAAGCACTTATGTCTAATAGTATACCCAGTCTCACAAATTCATGATTTGATATTAATGGCTAGCAAAATAATGTTATGTCATGCATACTCTTATATCAGAACTCTCGAATGACTCATCCTTATGATCTTTTGCCATAAAGCTCTTTCAGTTATCCTTTTTAGTTTTGAGAGTGGTGTTGTTAATAGTAGTTGTGTGATGATAGAGAAGAGGATTGCTATTTCTTATTGTGATATTGATGGTGTGTTAATTCCATCCAAGGTTACAAAAGTGGAGGAAGGATGAATGAGGTCTTACTATGAGTAATAGTTAAATGAGAAGCAATTAGTCGGTCCCTGGTAGTAATGTGTGAATTTTCAGTTGGTAGAGATGACGAAAGAAAGAAAAATTCTTAGGAAAATGGTTAGTAGGAGTCCATGGAGTGGCTAAAGTACTCAGCTTGAATGTGGTGTTTTAACATATGGACAAATGTGTGATACATTAGGTGGTTCTTGATATGAGCTCAAGGTTGGCTGAATGTAGCGGTAAGGAGAAGTATTCTCAGGATGAGATTTCCCTAAAGAGATACAAAGATCGGATCTAGTGGTTTAGATTAGTATAAACATATCATTGTGTAGCACCTTGTGGATCAGAGATTAGGCTTGAAAATTGTAAGAGCAAGCGATTTGAGTTAGATGTTTGTAACAGTAGTCATACACTGTAGTAGGAGTTAGGAGTTGCAGCTAATGAGGTGTAGTAATCAGAAAGAAGAGCATAGTTGAGAAGTGTTGCTAAGCTTAACAACTACCACTCATATTACTCAAGGCCTAGTATTCATATTCTTACTTCATGCCCATAATTCCTTTTTTTCAGATAAGCTAACTTCAGATAGAGCATGACTTTGTTCAAAACAATATCGTTCTTGACTTATGTACTATAGAGAGTTCCAAACTCTTGGTATGAATCAGTTCCGCCTATGTTAGTAGGCAAGTTCAGAAGTCAGAGAGATTGTAGGAGTAACCCATTTCCATTCTCAGTCCAACTATCATTCGAGGACGAATGATCGCAATGGGGATATTGTAATACCTCAAAAAATTTATGTTAAGAGTCAAACCATTATTTGTCTATGAATAAGATTTTACAGAGTGTTTCGAAATTTTCTTAGGTGTTAAGGTGACTAGATGTAACACATCGAATTTCAAAAAGAACTAAAGAGAAATTTGTTCAAGTCACCCATTAGTTTTTAGTTTTGGGTCAACTTTAATCGACCATATATTATAGCACATAAAGAGTTAGGTGGTCCATGATCTATCAAATCGAAGGCATTTGAGTCCTCTTTCTAACGCCGCTAAGTTTGCTAAAATCTGAGCTCCGCTAAAAGAGTTATGCTCGTTTGAGTGTAGCCTCTCTAGTTAGGGCATTTCATCCTTTTTAATAAAGGGTATTTTGGTCTTTTCCTTTACCTACTAGGCTTGACCATGTTTTTCTCACCCAAGTTAGGGTTCAAATCAGACGCTAAGTTAATTTTAGCATTCCAAAACGTTTAGGGATTTTAGAACGAAGTTTCAAGAGGAGAAGAAGAGGGTTTCAAGCATTTCTTTCAAGAACTGAGGATTTCGCCAAGAACAATCGTTCTTTCCAGGTATGTGAGGTTTTCCATAGTGATGGACTTGTTCGTCCTCATGCCAAACATGAAATTCTTCTACTAATTCATCCATGAAATCGTTTTTGTAAAGATTCTTGTGTAGGTCTTGAGTTTTAGCCTCTTTCTTTATCTATGGAGGTTTCTGAGTTCTTGTGGTGAGGGTCTTGCGAATGAGTGATGTTTCTTGATTGTTTCTTGATAGAATTTGACTGATAGTTCGTTAAATTTGAGTGATAGTTCGTTAATTGTAATACTCGAATATTAAAATCATTAAAAAGTATATTTTTATTAGAATCAATTTTATTTCCAATATTCCTTTCAAATGTATAAACATATAATATAAATAGAAGAAATAATAACATATATAAAAGTCTTTTTCAAAACTTAAGTTTTCAAATTATAAACCAAAAGTTACATAAAAACATCAACTATATTTTGTTTTAGGTAATAAATATGAAAAAAAAATATGTATAAAAATAGCTTGTTACTAGACCTTTGACTATATATTTCTTCACCAAGATACTTGTTTATTTAATTAGTTTTTGCTACTCAAGAAATAAGTGAATGAAAACATGATATCAAAGTTTTTTAAAAAACACATCTTATTGTATCATCCAAAAAAAAGAATATAAACGCAAAAAACAACTTCAATCTGTTTATCTACGTATACTCACCAATCTAATATTCTAGATTCATGAAATAAACTGACTAAATAAAAATGTTTTGTGAAATATTGATATTCATTTGGTGAGTAGACATAAATATAATGGTATTCAAATTTTTTTAATTAAGTTATAAAGTTTTTTAAGTTTTCAAGACTCATAAATGCACAAATTAATACTAATATGAAAATAATATGTTCAGTGTATTTGAGAATTTATAGAAAAGGCCAACAGCAAGATATATATGTTTCATTAACGCTTAATTTTTTTTCCAAAGTTAATAGAGACGTTGCTTATCTTAATGAGTATGGAACAAGGAAAAACATTTAAGTCTTACAAAATATAACTACTCTAACAATCCCTATAATCAATACTTAAATACCCCGAGCTAAGAAAACTCATATGCATGAAATTTTGTTTCTTCTTCTTTTTTTTCTCAATTGAATTTTATATCGAAGTATGATTCTTGTGGATATTTAATTAGTTGAAATATGAGTGTCATATATTTGTGGTGATTTGTTTTTTTCTCTTTTTCTTATGTAATTTTTTTATTTATGATAATTAATTTTCTTGAACGTTTTTAGTCTATGAAAATGTACTATATTAAATTAAGGAAATTATTTGCAGGCAAACAATAAAAGATTTATAGGTAGATATTTCAATTATTTTTCTCTTGGATATTTTTTGTGATCATATCATCTAACTTTTAAGAATTTAATTATTCATTAAAATATTAAACTTGATTGAAATGTTCAATGCATTAATTTGTAAGACTATCATTTCGATTATATGTGAGTGGATTGTATTCGCAAGAACAAAAATGATATTTCAACAGAGGTATTTTAAACATTGATCTAATACTATATAATGAGGGGAAAATATATAACAAAATTTAAATATTACTTCTATAATTATATACTATACTAAAGCTAAAAATGCATAACAACTTAACTTCCCTTTGTGTCACTTCATGATATTTTTGGTTTATACTATACTAAAGGTAAAAATGCATAATAACTTAACTTCCTTTTGTGTCACTACAAGGTATTTTGATTTATTTGAATAATTTTATTCCTTAGAACGAATATGATATACGTCAAGCCTCAATGTTTGAATATTATACAAAGAGATCAATGAATATTGGAATAAAATTAATTTAAAAATAAACATTGTGAATGAAACATATAAAGAAGACAAAATATATAGAAAGTAATACTTCTCCAATCATATTTGAGATTCTTAAGATAGGCATACAAGTATCATACATTTATTTTGTGAAGGTAAATACAATTAGATGTAACTTTTCAAGAATGAAAATATGTAGTAAAATAAAACTAAAAAGAGTAATAACATAAGTGAGAAAATAGACAAGAAATGTAGAGAGTCAATAGAGAGTTTTCTTATTCTTCCAAGTAAATTCAAGTGTTTTCCAAATCTTCAAGTGCATAACACAATCTCAAGACCTCTATTTATATTGTTATAAAGAGGCATACAAAAATATAACAATAAGCATGATATTAATTCTTGATAATGTTGGAAATATCAAGGGGTGTAGAAAATAAATGAGGAGATGGTGGAGGTGTGAGTATTATTGCACATAGTGGTGAAATTACACCTTGAAGTTATGGACATCTACATTAATATAATATATTTACAACAAAATATTAATTATACATAAATAATAACTAAATTAAAAATGAGGAGAAAAAACTATAAAAGCCCAAAAAAAAGAGAAAAAAGATAAATAGGAATTGAGGTCATAGAGAGGTGTCACATCACCTTGTCTATATCTAGCTTTATATATATATTATTTTATAATGACAAATTATTATAAATATCTATTATAAGTTTCTTAATTAAATTTTAGTTTTATTAAATTAAAATATATAAATTCAAATTTTCAATCAATATTATACATAAATAAAAAAATTAAATTAAATATCAATGTTATATTAACATGATGATTAAATATAATTAAAAATAACAAAAAAATGAATTCAAAAATTATTCCACAAATTTAATCACGACATACAACAAAAAATTAGGAGTGACAATTTGACGGGTTGGATTAAATTTGGGCGGATCAAAATGGGTCAAGACAATAAACGGGTCAAGACCCAACCAAATCCAACTCAAATTTTTTTGGGCCAAAATAGGTTGGGTCAAAACGGGTTAGTAACGGGTCATAACCCAACCAACCCAATTTTTACTAAGTTTTAATAGCTTTGTTTGTTATTTTATAAGTTTTTAGTACCTAATAAGAAAATTATTATAATTATATATAACATATAAAATAAAATAAAATTAAAAAATATTTTGACAAGATTTCTCAAAAAGCAATTTGGGTTACATATCAACCCAATTTTTAATGGCCTTGAAATGGGTTGAGCTAACAAATGGGAGAGTCAATAACCAACCCAAACTTAAATGGGTTGGATCGGGTTGGATGGTTAGGTTTGATTTTGCCACCCCTATAAAAAAATTCACCACAAAAATATATAAAGTCGTAAGTGTTTTTTCTAATCCTGCAAAAGTATTGTTGTTACCTTTTTTTTTATCCTACAAAATGACACGTAAAATAATGTATAAAATATAAAATAATAATATATAAACATAAAATAAAAATAATGTGAAAATATATATAAAATAAAAATATATTTAAAAATAATATATAAATATATATATATATATATATATGAAAGGGATATTTTGGTCTTGAAAAAATAATTTTATGCTTTTGCTTTTTTTAAGAAGCAAACATTTTTAGCTTATTCTCAACAACACTTTTAGTGACGTAGCCAGAAATTTTACGAAGGGTGTCAAAAAATTTCATAGCTAATAAAAATAATTTGATGAATGGCACTTAAATTTTGTAAATCAAACAACGTAATATTAATGATTATTTTTTTAATTAAAAAATATACCAAAAATTTTAAAATCACGTTTATTTGATAGGAGGTGAACAGACAAAAAGAAAAAGAGAGAGAAAATCCAATTTAGAGTGAAATCACTTTTATGCTTCAAGATTTCATGAACCTCTGATGACTAACAACGAGAAATGAAAAATTAAGAGTAGAATCAAACGAGTTATATTAAAAGAAATTCTATATGGAGCATTTTCACTTTTAGTAGCTTTATGGAATAAATAATTAGGATTTTCTTATTATCTTTAAATTAAATAATGAAAAGAAAAAAACTCAAAAGTCAAATAACAAATTTATTATTTTTGAATTATTTTTAAATAACAGATTTTTTAACTACGAGGGGAATCGAACTCGCGCACAACAGGTTGCAAAGGGCTTAGCTTGAGTTGAATGATTGAAATCACTAAGCTAAGAAACTTTCTTGTTTTTCAAGGGTGTCCAAAATGTGTTATTTAACCATTTAAAGTATCATTTTACATATAAATACGGTGTAATTTTTCGACGAAGGGTGCCCAATTGGACACCCTAAGCTAAGGGTAGCTACGGCCCCTAACATTGCTTCTACCTTCATTTAAAAGCAATTTTACTAATTTGTCTAACACCTTAATTTTTCAAAAAAAATATTTTCTTAATCAAAATAAATGTTTTTAACCTCTAAACGTCAATGTCCAACGTACTCTAAATCAATTATCCATTTGAAAGGAAGGAAAGTGACCAACACCAATTGTTATACGCATCCATATTAACTCCAAAATCCATAATATATAATACTTAAAGGAATTAAATTAAATTTGTATTCAATATAGTGTAGAAATTTGTTTACAACATCAGATAACCTAAAAATAACTTAAATATAACTGTCCATAATATGAGAGTGAAAATAGTAATTTGAAGGATATATAAGACTATACCTATTACAGTAGGTTAAATAAAATGTTGGCTTTAGTATATTTTATTTCATTAAAATATAAAAATTAAATCAAAACAATAATTTAAAAAGTTTGTTTGGAGTATCAACACCAGATTAAAAAAAAGGTATCCATCCTATCATAAGAATATTAAAGTAACAAAAGTAGATAATGTGGGGTGGAGAATAAATGCTATTCTACAAAGGGGGGCTGTCCTTTTTCTGAGTTAATATCATCTGATGACACAAAGAAAATTTAGTTAGTAAAGTCATGAAATTTATTTTGTATTAAATAAACTCATTTAATTTAAGTATTTGTATGAATAAAATTACACAACAAAATTTATCATTAAAAAATTAACTTGACAAAATAAATTATCATTTATGTCATACTAATTCACTTTGAACTTTGTAGAGATAAAAAAATAATAATTAAAAGCAAATTAAGCCATTTGTTTTTCATAACAGAAAGTCAACTATTTTCTTGTTTTAGAGATTTTGATCATTCAGTCTGTTTTTGTAACGTTCATATTGTGATCATCAATGTTTGAATAAATTAGAATTTTTACGTTTTGAAATATATCTAATTCTATTTAAGTAAATATATCTCAGGGTCACTTGCGTTTGAGGATTATCTAGTAAAGTCATTCCACTTTATTTCGTATAAAAAAAATCACCCAACTTAGATATTTTATCTTATATAATCATTCAATTAAATTTGTTATTAAAAAGAAATCTAACATGAAAAAAATAAATCAAAACTGTATTCCGACATAGACCCCAGAAATAGAACAAGATTAAAGAAGACTAGTATTTTGAATTTATTTGAGTAATTTTTATTGATGCAAATGTCTAAGTTGAGTGATTTTATTGATAAAAAAAATATAGTTTAATGATTTTTCTTGATAAATTCTCAAAATTAAGTGACCTTTTGAGATATTAACTTCATTTTTCTAGGTAAAACTTACTAAGTTTTTTGAGTTATTATAATTAATTGTACAGTATTTTATCATCTCAGATAGATTTAGAGCCTGTTTGGCATTGTTGTTGGGAGGCCAGAAGTGCTTTTGTTTTTTTAGAAGAAAACACTTATTTTGAGAAATTTAGTGCTTGACGAATTCTTAAAACTACTTTTAAATGAAAGCAGAAGCAGTTTTTCTGCTGTTGGGAAGAAGCTAAATTTTTCTGCTTTTTAAAAAAAGTAGAAGCAGAATTAGAAAATTATTTTTTAAAAACTAAAATATCTCTTACATATATACGTATTTATCAATATATCTCTTATTAATTAATTAACATATCTCATAAGTTTGGTTGATTTTTATTCAAAAATTTATTTTTTATGTAATAATTTTTTTATTTTATTTATGTTTTATATTTTTATTTATATATTATATCGTATATGTATATATTACTTTATGTATTATTTTACAGAATTAGAAATAAAAGTAGCAACGATATTTTTGTAGACTTACAAAAAGAGAAAAAGTAACAATTAAAGATTTAGACCCTCCATAAAAAGTAACAAATAACAATTTTTTCTTTTCTTAATTTACATATTATTTTATTTTAATTTGAATATTTTAAAACTTTAGAGTATTGTAACAAAAAAAAGGATAATAGCAAAGATTGAATCCAAAAAAATAGGTAACAAATAACAAAAAGATTCCTCTTATCAATATTTTTCAACAATATTTTTCAACAATATTTATCTATCTACAATATTGATTGAAAATTAGAATCTGTACATTTTAAATTATTAAATTAAAAATGTAATTAAAATTTCTATATTAGATGTTTAAAATAGTTTATCTCTATGAAATAATCTTAATATTAATAGCACATTGATTCTTGGCCTTTTTCGTAATTTGACTCTCAAAAGCAGTTTTTAAAGAAAATTAGTCAAACCCAAATTGCTTATCAAAAAAGCACTATTCAAATGAATTTGCCAAACACAAATGTTTTTTTGAAAAACACTTTTCTGAAAAGCTATTTTAAAAATGTGCTTTTAAAAATAAGCAATTTTTAGCAATAATGTCAAACAGGCTCTTAGCCTATTTGTGAATTAGTAATTTCCTTTTAAGTCTAAAAATCCCTTTTGGAGCTAAAGAGAAAAGAATACTTGTGTTCATGTCCCATTTCTCTAATCATCAACCATTAATTAACCCATTTAAAACATTATCATGAAAACATTTAATTAATTAAATCCTTAAGTACGTATATGATTGTCACAAATGAAACTTCACGTTTACTAATTTTAACAGTTGAATTAATCTATCACCAGTAGTGTAGCCAACCCCTAATATAATTATAATTACCAAACTCATTTTGACCAAATCTCTCCTTCTCTCATTTTACTTTTCCTAAGGGACCATGTTAGCAAACGTAACCCCATTGACAAAAGAAGCTAAAATATTCTCAACTTTATTCACTAAAGTTACATTGTTTATCTCATCAAAAGAGAATTATTTTTAATTTTACCCTATCATTAAATAGTAATTTTTAAATTTATTGAAGTACTAGTAATCAAATTTCAGATTTTTCAAAATATAGTTATAAGTAATCCTTTTATTTTATATTACTTGGCCCCATTATTAACCTGACACCTAACACGCCTCTTGAGAATCCTTTAATTTGAAATGTATTGTATTGACTGAAAAGTAATATCAAGAAAAAATAATAATATTCTCTTAATTTGCTAAATGTACAAATAAAATAAAATATTTATTTATACATAGCGAAATAAAACGAAATAGAGGAAGTATAACATAATAAAATAACTACATAATTAAGGCACACCAAATGCAAATCAAACAAGTAAATTCTACGATGACATATTCACTTGCACGCGTTTTAATGTAATTATATTAAAAAGAAGAAGAGTAGTTGGAGACGTGAAAATATTTAATTCGAGAAATTAATCTTGCCGCATTTTTCAGTAGAGAGTTTATGGGTTGGTTTGGATCGGAGAAAAATTAGTTTAGTCGCCCTTTTAATAATTAAAGTCAAATTAAATCAAATATAATTCATATACATTAGTTTGAATTTTTATTTTTTTTAAGAAACATAATGATATTTCCCTCTTCTTTTTTTCCCTACAATTAGAAAATAATTTTTCTACTCACAATCCGTTATTAGTTATTTATTGCAGTGGTTATAAATTTCTTGAATTATGGAGAAAATATCTTAAGATCTATAAACTTTAATTTAGTAATAAAGTTGATAAGAAATACAACAAATAGATATAGGTAAATTACATATATTTATTTAAATAAATGAGTTTAGATTCATGACTTTA
>JAJOOR010033212.1:0-22923 GCA_036250505.1 Solanum acaule | reverse complement strand
AGCGACGGACAGCGTCTCTAAGTCTGTCGCTTTTTTTAAATATAGTTGACTATTATTTTGACCAAAAAAGCGACGGACTAAGAGACACTGTCCGTCGCTTTTTAAAAATAGTTGACCATTTATTTTGACCAATAAGAGACGGATATAAAGATGATGTCTGTCGACATAATTTTTTTTTTAATAAAATAAAATAATTAAAAGCGACGGACAGCGTTGTTAATTTTTAATTTATATATAATTATTTTTAATAAAAGCGACGAATGGCGTCACCATATATATTAAATAAATAATTATTAATTATTTATATATTTGGCGCAAAAATCCACGAAAAAAAGCGACGGACTAAGAGATGCCGTCCGTCGCTTTTTGTAAAATAATTTTAAAAATAATTATTTTTATTAAAAAGCGACGGACAGTGTGGCAAAATGCATCGCTTTTTGGAGCGACGCCATCTGTCGCTTTTCAGTCCGTCGTTTTTAAGCAATTTTTTAGTAGTGCCATTCATAACGAGCCCTTGGCAATACTGTTGTCTTAAGGTAGTCATACCTTTCCTTTAAACCAGTCCACAATTCAAGTGGATCTTTCACTGTCAAATATTCGACCTTTAATCCTTCATCGAAATGATGACGAAAAAAAATTATAGCCTTCGCTTTGTCCTGATTTGATGCTGCATTACCCCTCAGTAATGGTGGTACCAAGACCTTTAGCGTCTAGGTGAATTTTAGCATCGAGTATCCATGATAAATAATTTTTTCTAGAAATATCAAGTGCCACGAACTCCAATTTTGACAAATTTGACATGATGAAAACTGTCATAAAAATAGTCAAATTAGATTAAAATAATAAACTTTAAACCATTGAAAGTTAAGAATATCATATGTAGTATTCTTTAATAAGAAAATTTATTTTCATTAATTAATAAAATTTACTACCATCTTATATTATTTAGAGGAAATAAAAACTGAAAATATTCTAATGTATACTTGTGCTTAGAATATGAAAATAAAAATAAATATATTATCGAAACATACCTTATAAGAGACTTCGTGCTGATAACATGTTATTAAATAAAGTATTAAATATTAAATAACAAAGAAATGGAGAGAAAGAGCAGTAATATTTTTTTTTTCAATCTTTCAATACTTATATGTCTACATATAAGATGAGTATATATAGAAATTAAGTATATCTCTAATCCTTTAAAGTCATGAAGGAGATCTTTTAAAGTCATGCTTAAATCCCTTAAAGGCATGCTTAAATCTCTAAAAGTCATGAAGTGTGGATTTACTACTGTAACGATGGGGTTCCGTCGTTATAGAAAAGCCAAAGGGAAAATTTTTTGGGTCAGAAAACTTTTTTGTAGTAACTTGAAATTTCCCAACCTAGTCCAGATTTTGACGAAATCGGAGTCATTAAAGTCTAGGGAAATCTGGTAGAAATTGGGTGATCTAATTATGAATTTGATCATATGAGTAGATAGATAAGACGTTAAGGAATCCATATGAATTTAAGGAATTGAATCCGGGTGAGTAGAACTCCTGAAACTGGTCTTGACGTGAACATGTAATTTCTCAGTGTCGTTGGTTGAAGGTGTGTTGTGAAATGGGGTCTTGGAATTATTAAAATAGCTCATTGTTTCGTGCAAGCCGCTTTGGCAAAGATTTCTGTCGCCAGAGCAGGGTCGCTGTAGCGGGTAAGTGCCGCCATGGTGGGGGCAGATGCGACTTAAAGTAAAAAATAAATCCCAAAAACATTTTATTCCTTGAGAGCTAAGGAACGAACCCATGAGACTTCTTGACCGTTTTCCATAATTCTTAAGGCTAAAGGTAAGGTTTTAACTCCCTGAATCCATTTTTTGATCCGTAGAACGTAATCTAATGGGTAATTATCAATGGGGGAGGGTTTTGATCTGGAAATTATGGTGGAAACAACCTTAATTGGGATATTGGGATCAATGGTTTGATGTAGGGTTGATGGGATTGTTAGTACTTCGAGTAATTAGTTATCGTTTATTGATTCTCGTATTATATTAATTGTTTGTAGACCAAGAACAATTGAAATGAATCCGGAAAGGGAAGAATCAAGTTTCTTAGGGTTTCAAGCTTGTTTCGAGGTAGGTAATGATTGTGATTCTATGATTGTGTGATGTGTGTTTGTTCTTGCTTCATTATGATACATGTATGCGAATGTTGCATTATTGATCACATTAATTGTAAATGAGGATAGATGAATGATGAATGCCATGAATCATGACTTGATTGTATGATTGAGAATGTACTTTGTGATTGTGATTGTGATTGTTACTTGTTGAATAGATTGAGTGTTGCGTTCCGACACACTAACTTGGATCGGTTACCACGTTCTGGCATAATTATGGGATCGATTGCCACATTTTGGCATAATTATTGGATCGAGTACCACGTTCCGGTATGCTAACAATTTGGGTTTGGGTTCCATGAGAGGACCAATAACTTGATATAATTGTGATATTTGAGAATTGTGAAACTCTTCGTTGTTCGTAAATGTTGATGATATTGTATATGTTTGGTGTATGCATGTTATTGTATTGTTGTATTGACTTATGTATGTTGCACCTAGTGGGATAGGAGCGTGATCCTACCAGTACACTGTGGTTGTGTACTGATAGTGCACTTGCTCTTTCTTTGTTGAGTACAGGGTATCTTCAGGCGGCTATTGACAGACCTCGCTTAGAAGATCAGTGATCATTTTAATTCAAGGGTGAGCCAGTTCTTCCAGGCTGCCATGAGTTCTCCTTTTGTCTATGTCCACATTTCGGTCTTAGACTTTCTAGTTAGTTGTTAGTACATTAGTTTTGGGGTCGTAATCCTTCTTGTTAGACTTATGGATTAGATGTTTTGGTACATTAACTTTCAGGTTTTAGGCGTATTTTTCCATATTGTTTAGTTGTTAGATCATTTGGAAGTTTATCGAAACTTAAGTTTTTAGCTATTTAACTTGCTTCCGTAACTTAAATGCCTTAGTATTTTGGTTGAGTTGTTAGTTTGGGTTGTAGTAATGGTTCTCCCACTGGAGGGTTAGTGTGGGTGTCAATCACAGTGGTCTGGGTCGTGACAAAGTTGGTATCAGAGCCTAGGTTCGTTAATCTCGATGTACCAAAACTAGTCTAGTAGAGTCTTATGAAACGGTACGAAGACGTCTATACTTTTCTTCGAGAGGCTATAGGACTTCAGGAAATCTCTCTGCTTTTTCTTGTCTCCTTTTGTGCTATGACTTGATTCAATTGGTATCTGACGATTCAAATTGGTATCTAACCTCCTTCACTCTTCTGTCTGCAGATTGTTAATACTAGGTTCAACGGCGTCAGGCTCGTAGCTCCCGTCAATACTCCAGCTGAGGAATCTGCAGTGAGAGATCGCGGTCGAGGTAGGGGTAGATGAAGAGCTAGGGGTAGAGGCTGAGGAAGGGAAGCACCTACTAGGGATGGAGCACCAGTTGGAGATGCTCCCAGAAATGAGGTTTCTTCTACGCATCATGAAGAGATAGAAGAGGATTTTGAGGTTGAGAATGAGGAGGATGTGGGACAAGAGGAAGAGGTGCGGGCTGAGATTACATGTATTCCTCATTTGGACCCAATGTTAGCTCAGCAGATCATATCATTCTTGAAAGGGTTGGTTGGTCCTGGAGTGCTTCCCTCTGTTCAAGAAACTCAATCTCCTGACAATCCCCCTGTTGCTATCATTGCCCCCAAGGTGGGTGGAAATGGAGGTACTGATGCTTTCTTCCGTCCTTTATTGGGTTCTTTTATGACTGGTAATGAGCATGAAATGTTGACTAAGTTTTTGAAGCTAAAGCCTCATGTATTTCTTGGTTCTAAGAGTGAGGATGCTTATGAGTTTATTTTAGATTGCTATGACAGGATTCATAAGTTGGGAATTGTCCATCAGCATGGGGTTGAGTTCGTGACTTTTCAACTTCAAGGTGAGGCTAAGCAGTGGTGGAGAGCTTATGTGGAATGCAGATTTTCAACTTTACCTCCACTTACTTGGACCCAATTTCATGCTCTATTTTTAGAGAAATATATGCCTAGGACTTTGAGAGATTGCAAGAAGGATGAGTTCATGGCTTTGGAGCAAGGTGATATGATTGTGGCTGCTTATGAGACCAAGTTCCATGCCTTGTCTAGATATGCTACTCAATTGGAGACTACTGAGGAGGAGAGAATCCGTTTATTTATTAGGGGACTAAATTCTAAGTTGTGGGTATTATCTATTTATATGACCTCTGCATAGAGGAGCTTTAATGAGGTAACCTACTTTAGGAAGAAAGTGGAGGGGGTGAGGCGAGACGGTCATGCTAAGGCATTGGCTAAAAGGGCCAAAAACTTGGGTAACTTTCAAGGTTTTTACTCCAGGGGATCCAGAAGGCCAACGCTTGCAGCCAAGCCAATTCAGTCTGCTATGCTCGCCTCTACAGGTAATTACTTGGGAACTCCACCTCATAATTTGATTCAGGATAGCTAGGGAGTCGCACCTTCAGTGGGCAGCATACCATCTTTTGATCGTGCATGTTACAACTGTGGAGAACCTGGGCATATGAGGATAGATTGTCCCCACCCACGTATGATGGAGTCTGCGCAGTAGCAGACTAGAGCAATGGTACCCATGAGGAATGGTAATAATGGTCGAGGGCGTCCACAAGGTGGGCGAGAAGGTAATCAGAAAGGCTGTGTGTGTAAAGGAAATGGTAACGCAGGCAAAGTACAGTGCAGCCAGGCAGAGAAGTAGCTCGTCATGATGATAGGGCTCAGTGTTACGCCTTTCCGGGAAAGAATGAGGTAGAGGCATCTGACGCAGTGATCACGGGTACTATTCTTGTTTGTGATCGAATGGCTAATGTGTTATTTGATCCGGGTTCCACTTATTCTTATGTATCTGTGCGATTTGCCTCAGAATTTTCTATGATTTGTGATATACTTGATACCCCCATCCATGTTTCTACCCAAGTTGGAGAGTTTGCCATAGTTACCTATGTCTATCGTGCTTGTCCTATTTTGTTTATGGGTTTTCAGACTTGGGTTGATTTGGTGATTTTGGATATGACTAACTTTGATATTAACTTAGACATGACTTGGTTGTCCCCCTATTATGTTGTGCTTAATTGTAATACTAAATCTGTAACTCTAGAAATTCCAGGAAGGGAAAAATTAGAGTGGGAAGGGATGTACAAGCCTAAGCAAGCTAAGATCATTTCCTCCATTCGGGCTAGTAAACTGGTAGGGCAGGGTTGTTTGGCTTATTTGGCTCATATTCAGGATGTTGAGGTTGAGTCTATTCTTGTGGTGTTAGAATTTAGAGAAGTGTTTCCTACTAATTGGCCTGGTATGCCTCCGGATATAGATATAGATTTCTGCATTGATTTGGAGCCTGGTACGCGCCCTATTTCTATTCCTCCATATCGTATGGCTCTGGCAGAATTAAGAGAGCTTAAGGCTCAAATCCAAGAGCTTATTAATAAAGGATTTATCCATCCTAGTGCTTCCCCGTGGGGTGCCCCATTTTTGTTTGTTAAGAAAAAAGATGGTAGTATGAGGATGTGTATAGACTATCGTCAATTGAACAGGGTCACCATTTGAAACAAGTATCCACTGCCTCGAATATATGATCTTTTTGACCAATTGCAAGGCGTATCAGTTTTCTCTAAAATTGATTTAAGGTATGGTTATCATCAATTAAATATTAGGTCTGAGGATGTGCCCAAGATGGCGTTTAGAACCCGTTATGGGCACTACGAGTTTCTAGTTATGTCTTTTGGTTTGACTAACGCGCCTGCAACCTTTATGATTTTGATGAATTGTGTGTTCAAACCATTTCTTGATTCGTTTGTTATAGTATTTATTGATGATATTCTGGTCTATTCGAAACGTGAGGAGGACCATGCCGACCATCTTCGTATTAATACTGGGTGTTCTTGGGAAACAAAGGTTGTATGTGAAATTTTCTAAGTGTGAATTTTGGTTGACTTCGGTTGCCTTTTTGGGGCTTTTAGTTTCGAAAGAAGGGGTAATGGTAGATCCTCAAAAGATTGAGGCGGTTAAGAATTGGGTTCAGCCAAGTTCTGTGACTGAAGTTAGGTATTTTGTGGTGCTCGCTAGCTACTACCGTCGATTTGTAAAGAACTTTGCTTCTATTGCCACTCACTTGACAAATTTGACTAAAAAGGAGATACCATTTGAACGGACTAAAAAATGTGAGGAGAGCTTTCAAAAGCTCAAGACATTCTTGACCACCGCACCTATTCTAGCTTTACATGTGGAAGGTAAGGATTTTATAGTTTATTGTGATGCTTCACATTTTGATTTGGGTGTTGTGTTGATGCAGGATAAGAATGTTAGAGCTTATGTGTCGCGTCAATTGAAGGTGCATGAGAGAAATTACCCAACACATGATTTGGAGTTGGCAGTGGTAGTGTTTGCTTTTAAGATCTGGCGACATTATCTGTATAGTGTTAAGTGTGAGGTATTTACTGATAATCGTAGTTTGCTGCATGTGTTCACTCAAAATGATCTAAATTTGATATAACGAAGGTGGATGGAGTTACTCAAGGATTATGATGTGACCATTCAATACCATCCGGGTAAGGCTAATGTGGTGGCAGATGCTTTGAGTCGAAAAGCGATGAGTATGGGCAATTTAGCTTGCTTGAGTGTATCCAAGCGACCCTTGGCTAAGGAAATTCAGACCTTGGAGTCTAAGTTCATGCAGTTGGGCATCTCAGAAAGAGGTGGGGTGCTAGCTAGCATTGAAGTTAGGGCCACGTTTATTGAAGAGATCAAGGCTAAACAATTAGAGGATGAAAATTTGAATGAACTTAAGAAGAAGACTGTGATTGGTAAGGCACACGAGACCACTCTTGATGAGGATAGTGTGCTCAATTTTAAGGGAAGAGTCTGTGTTCCTAGAGTTGATGACTTGATTCAAAAATTGTTGACAGAATCCCATGGTTTGTGATATTCCATTCATTCGGGTGTGACCAACATGTCTGAGATTTGAAGCAAATTTATTGGTGGCCGGGCATGAAGAAGGTTATAGCGGAGTTTGTGACTAAGTGTCAAAATTGTCAACAAGTGAAGTATGAACACCAAAGGCATGCATGTTTGCTTCAAAGAATGCCAATTCCAGAATGGAAGTGGGAGAGTGTAACAATGGATTTTGTGGTTGGTCTTTCCAAGACTTTGTGGAAGTTTGATTCTATTTGGGTAGTAGTTGATAGATTGACTAAGTCAGCCCATTTTATTCCGGTAAGAATAGATTACAATGCTGAACAATTGACTAAAGTTTATGTGAAAGAGATAGTGAGGTTGCATGGGGTACCCCTTTCTATCATCTCAAATCGTGGTACCCAATTTACATCCAAGTTTTGGAGGAAGTTACATGATGAATTGGGCACACAACTGACTTTTAGTACAAACTTCCATCCACAGATAGACGGGCAGTCAGAGAGGACTATTCAAGTGTTAAAAAACATGTTGAGGGCATGTGTGATTGATTTTGGAGGGCATTGAGATAAATTCATGCCTTTGTGTGAGTTCTCCTGTAATAATAGTTATCACTCCAGCATTGATATGGCACCATTTGAGGCACTTTATAGGAGGGGGTGTAGATCACCCATAGGATGGTTCGAGGCTGGAGATGTGAAACCTTTGGGGGTTGATTTAGTGAAGGATTCTCAAGATAAGGTAAGGAGTATTCAAGATAAGCTCTTAGCCGCCCAAAGTAGACAGAAGAAATATGCAGACCATAAGGTAAGAGATATGACATTTCAGACTGGTGAGAATGTTCTTCTTAAGGTATCACCCATGAAAGGGGTGATGAGATTTGGCAAGAAGGGCAAGTTAAGTCCGCGATACATTGATCCTTTTGAGGTTCTTGAATGTGTAGGGCCAGTGGCTTATAGATTGACTTTATCTCCTAATCTATCTAGAGTTCATCCAGTATTCCATTGATTCATGTTAAAGAGATATCATGGTGACGGGGAGTACATCATTAAATATGACTCAATTGTGTTAGACAAAGTGCTTCAATATGAGGAGGAACCAATTGCAATTCTTGATCATGATGTGCGTAAGCTGAGGACCAAGGAGATCAAGTCCATGAAAGTTCAATGGAAGCATCGTCTAGTTGAGAAAGCTACATGGGAAACCGAGAGGGACATGCGAGACAAGTATCCCAATTTTTCGTCGATTCAGGTACTACTCCCTTTCTTCTTTAGCTTATTTTTCCTAAGTTTGTCACTCGGGGATGAGTGATGGGTAAATTGATATCTATTGTAATGACCGGGTTCCGTCGTTATAGAAAAGCCAACGGGGAAATTTTTTGGGTCGGAAAACTTTTTCGTAGTAAATTGGAATTTCCCAACCTAGTCCAGATTTGGATGAAATCGGAGTCATTAAAGTCTAGGGAAATCTGGTAGAAATTGGGTGATCTAATTATGAATTTGATCACATGAGTAGATAGATAAGATGTTAAATAATCCATACAACTTTACAAAATTGAATTCGAGTGAGTAGAACTCCTGAAACTGATCTTGGCGTGAACGGCTAATTTCTGAGTGTCGTTGGTTGAAGGTGTGTTGTGAAATGGGGTCTTGGAATTATTAAAATAGCTCACTGTTTCGTGCAAGCCGCTTTGGCGGGGATTTCTGTCTCCAGGGCGGGGTCGCTATAGCGGGCGAGTACCGCCATGGCAGGGCAGACGTGACTTAAAGTCGGAAATAAACCCCAAAAACATTTTATTCTGCAATTTTCGAACTTGAGAGCTAAGGAACGAACCCAGGAGACTTCTTGACCGTTTTCCACCATTCTTGAGGCTAAAGGTAAGGTTTTAACTCCCCGAATCCATTTTTTGATCCATAGAACGTAATCAAATAGGTAAATATCGATGGGGGAGGGTTTTGATCTGGAAATTATGGTGGAAACAACCCTAATTGGGATATTGGTTTATTGATTCTCGTATTATATTAATTGTTTGTAGACCAAGAACAAGCGGAACGAATTCGGAAAGGGAAGAATCAAGTTTCTTAGGGTTTCAAGTTTGTTTCGAGGTAGGTAATGGTTGTGATTCTATGATTGTGTGATGTGTGTTTGTTCTTGCTTCATTTTGATATATGTATGTATGCGAATATTGCATTATTGATCACATTAATTGTAAATGAGGATAGATGAATGATGAATGCCATGAATCATGACTTGATTGTATGATTATGAGAATGTACTTTGTGATTGTGATTGTGGCTTGTTGAATGGATCGAGTGTTGCGTTTTGACACACTAACTTGGATCGGTTGCCACGTTCCGAAATAATTATAGGATCGGTTCCCACGTTTCGTCATAATCATTGGATCGGGTACCACGTTTCGGTATAATTACAGTTTGGGTTTGGGTTCCATGAGAGTACCAATGACTTGATATAACTGTGATATTTGAGAATTGTGAAACTGTTCGTTGTTCGTAAATATTGATGATATTGTATATGTTTGGTGTATGCATGTTGTTGTATTGACTTATGTATGTTGCACTTAGTGGTATAGCCGCGTGTATTGACCATATCTGATATGATTCCAAATCATATCTAATATGATTCCAAATCATATCTGATATGATTCCAAATATGATTCTAAAATATCCGAGACAATATTCTAATTTAACTAGCACAATCACACCATTGATATTGTGCAAGTTATGATATGATATTGTGCTAGAATCATGCTTGTACCTTTGTATATAAATAGTGGATCGTTTATCATTTGTAAAGACTAGAAATATAGAATAGTTTTCAACTCATCTTGGTCTCTGATTTCTCAATTGTTATCATGGCATCAAGAGCCTAATTTTTTTTCCAGAAACTAGTTTAATTTGCTCCGTATTGTTATTTGATATCTATCATCAAATATCTCTTGTCTTTCTAATGGAGTCACATTCTCACGACATTTTGTCTACCAAATTTGATGGAAAAAATTATCCGATGTGGGAATTTTATTTTCAGATCTTTGTTCAAGGGAAAAGCTTGTTTGGAATCTTGGATGGATCAACAACCGAACCAAATGAAGACAAGGAAAAACAAGTTTGGCACGCTAACAATGCTCGTGTAATTCGTGGATCCTCAATTCTGTACATGCAGATGTTGCACTCAGTCTGCGTCCGTTCAACTTGGCATCAGAGATGTGGAAGCATCTCAAAAAGGTATATTCTCAATGTAATCATGCTCGGGATTTTGAGTTGGAACATACTCTTTCGAAATACAAATAAGGAGATAAAGACATTTAGAGCTATTATTCGGCACTTATGGCAATCTGGTCAGAACAAGACCAAAGCTTTGGGGGAAACCTTTCTTCCACAAGCTTCAAGGAAGTTATGTTGGATAGGAAGAAGACTCGAGTTTTCCAATTTCTCATGAAATTGAGACTTGACTTTGAGCCTATTAGAGCTAACGTTCTTAACAGGGAAATTCTTCCAGACATCGATGTCGTTTTTGGAGAACTCATTCCTGAGAAGACGCGCATCAATACTCTGGCATCCATGGATTCGTCCTACACAATTGACGTCGCTATGTATACATCAAAAGGTACCCATAAATCATATACTCAGAGCTCATTTCAAAATTCTGGATCACAATGCTTTGAGTGCAAAGAGTATGTCCATATTACATCACATTGCAAGAAAAGAAACATATGCAATTATTGTAAGAAGCCTGGCCATATAATTCTTGAGTGCAATCAACGCCCAAACACGCATCAAACCAAACACAAAGCTTATCAAGCATCTGAAGCTTATGTGAGTCAAGCAAAGATCACACCATCTTCTTTGGATCCGAAATCACTTCAAAAGATTATACAAGATTCAGTTGCAGCTGCTCTCCCCGGGGCTATTTCTAGTGCTCGCACTGTTGCCTATCCTGGTAAGAATTTAAATAATAATTCAAACGTTTGGCATATAGATTCGGCTGCGTCTAACCATATGACAAGAGATATCCATAATTTACACTCTTTATCAACCCCATCAAAAAATCATCTTATTTTCACAGCCAATGGTGATACTTTACCGGCCTCTAAGATTGGAAAATCATCTTGCTTCACTAATGTCTATTTTGTTCTTAAACTTACTGTTAATCTTATTTCGATTGGACAGTTGGTGGAACAAAATTGGCTTGTTATTTTCTCACGTCTTGATTGTGTTGTTCAGAATCTGGAGACAGGTTATTACCTTGATAATATTATTGACATCTTATTATCATTTTAACTGCGCGAAACATGGATAAGTTCACTAGTATATGATATATATATAGACGTACAATTGATTTCATAAAGAAAAATGTGTGGTTAGTAGTTATATGACTCTCAACAAAGTTATAAGTTATTATTTTGTAACGACTTGTTCTCGTCGTTATCGAAAAACCAATGGGGAAGGATTTTGGGCCAGAAAACTTTTTGTAGTAACTTGGATATTTTTAGCCTAGGCCAGGTTTGAACGAAATCTGAGTCCGGTGAGGTCTAGAGAAATTTGGTAATGAACGGGGGATCTAATTATGAATTTTTTCACATGAGTGGATAGCAAAGAAGTTAAGGAGCATGTACGAATTTAGAGAATCGAATTCGGGCGAGTAGAACTCCTGAAACTAATCTTGGCGTGAAAAGGTAATTTTAGAATGTCCTGGATTGAAAGTGTGTTGTTAAATGGGAGCTTGAAACTCAAATTTCGAGGTTCTATCTCCGTGCAGGCCGCTGTAGCGGGCCAATCTCACTTTCGACAATTGAACTTTACTTTTATATCCAGATTCTGCCATAGTGTACATTGTCCGTCCAAATGGTCGACCTTGCCATCAAGTTGGGTCACTCGATCCTTGAGTGTTTCCTTAACAACAGCCGCCGCTAACAACACTCCACTGCTATCGTCATGTCGCGAATTAAGTTGGGGAAAATGCCCTAGATATACATTAGGATCATGGGTTGGTCTTGGATTATTGGGTTTGCTATAATCCGGGTAAATTAGACCTTAATAATTGTTCCTTGCGTTAAATTAATCGTTTGTAGACCAAGAACAAGCGGAAAGAATCCGGATAGGAAAGGCGCAAGTGTCTTAGTAGGATTCAAGCTTGGTTTCAAAGTAGGTGATGGTTTGATTTCCTGTTTGTGTGATATATGTCGTTAATTGCTTCGTTGTATGTATGCATGTATGAGAATAAGGAACGTAAACCGAATCTATTGCAATGAGTATATGTATATGATTGATTACACGCCACGAACCCATTACTTGATTATATGACTATGAGTATTGCTCATTATGGGTGTGATTGTGATTGTAGTTGTGCTGATTGGATCGGGTGTCACGTTCCGACACAGCTATTGGATCGGGTGTCACGTTACGACACATCTAATGGATTGGGTGTCACGTTCTGACATATCTATTGGATCAGGTGTCATGTTTCGATACATATATATTACACCAGATGTCACATTTTGACACATATATTGGATCGAGTGTCACGTTCTGACACATACTTTTGATCGGGTGTCACGTTCCGACACACTAACATTTTGGGTATGGGTTCCCTGAGAAAACTATTGTGATTGATGTGCTTATATTTACTTTGCATTGATAATGGAAGATTGTATGTTGCCCTGAAATGATAACTGAACTATATTCTGTATATGTGTGCTTACTATGTTATGATTGCTCATTGTATATTATACTTATGGGAGTAGTCGTGTGATCCCACCAGTACACTGTGGTTGTGTATTGATACTGCACTTGCTCTTTCTTTGTCGAGTACAGGGCATCTTCAGACAGTTATTGACAACCTCATTTAGGAGATCACTAGTCGAGACCGCATTCAAGGGTGAGCCAGTTCTTCCAGGCTGCCACAAATTTGCTTGTGTTTAGTCCATTCTCTTCGGACTTAGACTAGTTCTTTAGATATTTTTTATGTTTAGCTCTCGGGGTTGTACCCCTTGTTCTTAGACTTGTCGATAGTAAAGTTTTGGTACATTAACTTTCAGGTTCTAGGCATTGCTTTCTGCAAATGTTTTGATAACTGTTTTGTTAAACTTTCGGAGTTTATGGGAACTCTATTTTCCTTTAGACATTTAAACCTGCTTCCGTATCTTTAAATGTCTATATTTTCGTTAAGTTGTGTAGTTAGATTGCAGTAGTGGTTCTCCCACCGGAGGATTAGTGTGGGTGTCAATCACGACGGTCTGAGTCGTGACAAAGTTGGTATCAGAGCCCTAGGTTCGTTGATCTCATTGTACCAAAATAAGTCTAGTAGAGTCTTGCAGAACGGTACGCAGTCATCTGTACTTTTCTTCGAGCGGCTATAGTACTTTAGGAAAACTCATTTCTTTCTTTCTTCGTGCTATTACTTGAATCCAATTTCTATCTAGGTGATACAAATTGGTATCTTTCCTCTTTCACTCTATAGTCATAACTAGAGCAATAGAAGTGGTAACACCAACACTAGCAGAGAGGATGCGTCCTTCCAAATAAGCATGTTTCCCCGATTCGATATGGACATCTAATGACTAGTAACAAACATGCGGGTTTTATTAGGTTCTTAAGGTTGAAATTTTCATTCTTCATGGGTACTGAATCTGAAGATTCTTATGATTTTCTTGTTGATTGTCATGAGGTGCTTCATAAAATGGATAAGGTAGAGTGATTTGGCATTGAGTTTATTATATACCAGTTCAAGGGAGACACCAAAATGTGGTGGTGGTCTCATCTTGAGTGCTGACTAGTAAATGCACTACTCATGACTTGGGAAACATTTTATAGCTTTTTGTATTGAGAAGTATATACCCTAAACTTTGAGAGATACGAGGAGAGATGAGTTCCTGAATATAGAGAAACATAATATAATTGTTGCATCCTTTAAGGCAAAAGTTTGTGTTTTATCCAAATATGGTACTCCACGTTGCTTCAGTCTAAAGGAGCAAATTCATCGTTTTGTGAAGGGATTAAGGTCAGATTTGTAGATTCAATCTTATAGGTAGCTGCTTTAGCAAAATCTTTTCAGGAAGTGGTTGATTTTGTGACGGAGGTAGAAGGGGGTAAAGTCAGAGGACTTTGCCAAGGTAACAACGTTCAAGAAGTTTTGTAAGGGAAGGCTAGATAATGAACACCATTACTTTTGAAAATGCATTTAGGATTGTTGTCATAGCATTTGTGGGTTGCTTAGTAAATGATGAAATTATATTGCGACAATTGAGGTTTGAATCTCTACTACGATTTCCTAGATTGAGTGTATATCAAAGATGGTCATGATACGACTACTACAATAACAATGATGCTTACTTGGTTAAGTTATTAAGTGTGTTACAATTATGGAGAACCTGAGCATATGAGGAGGAAATCAGCGAGGCCATGCAGGCTGGGGAAATGGTAATGCAGGTAGGGGAGCAGTGCCGCCAGGCAAGGAGGTTGCCCATCAAGATGACAGAGCTCAGTTTTATGCCTTTCCGGGCATGACCAAGTCTGAAGTGTCTGATGCAGTGGTCAAAAGTGTTATTCTTGTTTGCGACCGAATGACTACCGTTTTGTTTGATCTGGGTTCTACTTATTCCTATATGTCAGTTCAGTTTGCCTTGGGATTTGATGCGGTTTGTGATGTACTTGATGCCCCCATCCATGTTTCTACCTAAGTTAGAGAGTCTTGTCATAGTCACCCATGTTTATCGTGCTTGTCCTGTTATGTTTATGGGTTTCCAAACTTGGGCTGATTTGGTTATTTTGGATATGACTGACTTTGATATAATCTTAGGCATGACTTGGTTGTCCCCATATTATGATGTGTTATTGTAACACTAAATCTGTGACTCTAGAAATCCCCGGTAGGGAAAGGTTAGAGTGGGAAGGGGTGTTCAAGCCTAAGCCAGCTAAGGTCATATCCTTCATTCGAACTAAGGAAACTGGTTGAGCAGGGATGTTTTGCATATTTGGTTCATATTCGGGATATTGAGGTTGAGTCTCCCTCTATTGAGTTTATTCATGTAGTATCTGAATTTAAGAAAGTGTTTCCTGCCGATTTGGCTGGTATGCCTCCAGATAGAGATAGTGATTTCTGCATTGACTTAGAACCTGACACTCACCCCATCTCCATTCCGCCTTATTGCATGGCTCCGGTAGAATTGAGAGAATTTAAGACTCAAATACAAGAGCTTCTGGATAAAGGTTCCATCCGTCCTAGTGCTTCCCTGTGGGGTGCTCCTGTCTTGTTTGTTAAGAAGAAGGATGGTAGTATGAGGATTTGTGATTTTATCTTAAGCCATAAATGAGTGGATTGATACCGGAATGACAAGCTTATGGATAAAGAAAGTCTCATTAAGTATACTTGGGTGAAGGAAATTGAAGATTTTAGTAAGAAAGTGCGTATAAAAATTGGGTTAGTCCTTTGAATTTGATGAGTATACCTGAGTTTGAGGTGTCCTGTTGATGAAAAGGTTGACTTCATAGTGATAGTCAGGGCTGACTGAGGATAATGGTAATAAGAGTTCGTGGTGGATTATGATGGGATGCAACTGTATAATAAGATAATGGCTAAGCGAATTTTGTATAGTAAGTACGACTCGCGAGTATCTAAGGTTGTGGTTTCCTTATATTTGGTGAGTAACGTGGTTGTATGGAAGGTTTTAAGAGATGGTGGGACACCACTTGAATAGAATTTAAAAGAGCTAGAGTCATGATGAAGAAAAATAGTGGTATGTAGTACAACTTTTAGAGATAGGCGAGAGCAAGAATATTTTATTTGATTGCAAAAGCTAAAGAGGTATCTTTAATGGGGTAGACAATTGGGTTCAGAGACGCATGAATTCATTCGTTGTTATGGCTATGGTAATAGTGTCACGGGTCCATCATATTGGTTAAAAACTATGGGAAAAGACTTGAGAAAGGAGTGAACAAACATTATCTTGAGTGTGATGATAAGATCTTTGGTTTTGTTTTTGAGTTTAGTAATGAGTACGAGTTAATTTTTAGCGAAGGATAGTGTAAGATCGATGGAGATGCGATCAATGATAAGAGAAGATCCATGAATTCATAAAAATCTTAAAGGTAGAAGCTAATGTTGATAGATAAGAGGATTGTGTTATATAGTTGAATTTACAATTCATGTTTTCATTGTAAGTCTACTTTCGTAGTGATATATGTAGTCAAGGTATGAGTTGGCAAGGTGAGAAATGATCAATTGTATCAGGTATTGAGCATTTAAAAGGATTTACACCTGGGTTTAGTCGTAAAGTTTATTACTGTTGATTGTTAAGTACCTAATCAAGGTTTCATTTAAAAGTGTTGGTTTATAATAAGGTAAATGGTCGGAGTGTTTATGATGGTTGTTAGTATTGAGAGTATGATTCACTAGGTATGCTCACTTGTGATTTCACTTTTGTGGGTGAATCCTTGGTGGTGGATCAGGTGAACTGATCCTGCGATGCTCTCTTATTTGAATGTGGGGATCATTGGGTGTAAATTTACTGTTCTTAAGGGTAATCTATAATCACAATTGCTAAATCTAGCATTTCAATAGTGTTGCTAGGGGGGTTTTATGCTTGGACATATCCCTCAATGAGTATATGATGTCTAAAGATCAAATTTTTATAACTTAAGCTCATGGGAATTTATGCTGTGGGATGGAGATGTTGTTAAGAACTATGATTGTTTGGGTATTATGAGTGTGTGTTGGATGGTTCAGGTTTACTTCTAATTGTAGCGATTATTGATTTGGAATTTTATCATGCTTAAGTGCGAAAGGATTCGTCCTAATGATTGTTTCAAGGTCCTTGATAACATGTTGCAGACGTGTGTATGATCAACTTTGGTGGTTGTTGGGACTCGATTTTGTTGTTAGTTAAGTTTACATACAACAATATTTATCACTCGAGTATTAAGAAGACTTCATTGAGGCATTGTATGGAAAGATGTGTAGGTATTCAATTGGTTAGTTCGAGGATGGAGATGTGAAACCCTTACGGGGTTGATTTGGTGAAAGATACTCAAGATAAGGTGAGAAGAATCCAAGCTAAGCTTCTAGCAATCCAGAGTCGACCGAAAAAAGTATACAGACTGTAAGGTAAGGGACATGACATTTCAGGCTGGTGAGCAAGTTCTTCTAAAAAGTATCACCCATAAGAGGGGTGATGAGATTCGGCAAGAAGGGCAAGCTTAGCCCTCGATACATCGGGCCATTTGGGATTTTTGACTGTGTAGGGTCAGTGGCTTATAGGTTGGCTTTACCGCCTAACCTATCTGGAGTTCATCCAGTGTTCTATGTGTACATATTGAAAGAGTATCATGAGGACCAAGGAGATGAGTTCATGGAAGTTCAAGGGAAGCATCGTCCAGTTGAGGAGGCT
Organism: Solanum acaule; assembly: GCA_036250505.1. NCBI lineage: Eukaryota > Viridiplantae > Streptophyta > Magnoliopsida > Solanales > Solanaceae > Solanum > Solanum acaule. The sequence goes on along the minus strand of JAJOOR010033212.1, from coordinate 5,545 downwards.
ACTTGGTAAATCGAGAAGGACATGTGAGACAAGTATCCCTAGTTATTTGACGATTCAGATACTACTCTACTCCTTCTTTAGCCTTTTAATCCTAATTTGTCACTCGGGGACCAGTAATGGGTAAATTGGTATCTATTGTAACGACATGTTCCCGTCATTATGGAAAAACCAATGGGGAAGGATTTTGGGCCAGAAAACTTTTTGTAGTAACTTGGAAATTTCTAGCCTAGGCCAAACTTGGACGAAATATGAGTCCGGTGAGGTCTAGAGAAATACAGTAATGAACGGGAGATCTAATTATGAATTTAATCACATGAGTGGACAACAAAGACGTTAAGGAGCCGGTACGGCTTTACAGAATCAAATTCAGACGATTAGAACTCCCGAAACTGATCTTGGCGTGAAAGGGTAAGTTTAGAACGTCCTGATTTGAAAGTGTACTGTGAAATGGGAGCTTGGAACTCAAATTCCGAGGTTCTATCTCTGTGCAGGCCGCTGTAGCAAGATGGATCCCGCTGTAGTGGGGCCTTTATAGCGGGATGGATTCCGCTGTAGCGGGCCAGTCGCGACTTAAGTCAGGGAAAAAGCCCTAACTGTAAATTAGGATCATGGGTTGGTCTTGGGTTATTGGGTTTGTTATAATCCGGGTAAATTAGACCTTAATTATTGATCCTTGCGTTAAATTAATCCTTTGTAGACCAAGAACAAGAGGAAAGAATCCGAAAAGGGAAGGTTCAAGTGTCTTAGGAGGATTCAAGCTTGGTTTCGAGGTAGGTGATGGTTTGATTTCCTGTTTGTGTTATATATGCCGGTAATTCCTTCGTTGTATGCATGCATGTATGAGAATAAGGAGTGTAAAACTGAATCTAATGCAATGAGTATATGTATATGATTGATTACACGTCACAAACCCATTACTTGATTGTATGACTATGAGTATTGTTCATTATGGGTGTGATTGTGGTTGTGCTGACTGGATCGGGTGTCACGTTCCGACACATCTATTGGATTGGGTGGCACGTTCCAACACATCTATTGGATCGGGTGTCACATTTCGACACATATATTGGACCGGATGTCACGTTCCGACACATATATTGGATCGGATGTCACGTTCTGACACATACTTTGGATCGGGTGTCACGTTCCGACACACTAACAGTTTGGGTATGGGTTCCATGAGAGAACTATTTTGATTGATGTGCTTATGTTTACTTGGCATTGATAATGGAAGATTGTATGTTGCCCTGAAATGATAACTGAACTGTATTATGTATATGTGTGCTTACTATGTTGTGATTGATCGTTGCATATTGTGCTTATGGGAGTAGTTGTGTGATCCTACCAGTACATTGTGGTTGTATAATGATACTGCACTTGCTCTTTCTTTGTCGAGTACAGGGCATCTTCAGGCGGTTACTGACAGACCTCATTTAGGAGATCACTAGTCGAGACCGAATTCAAGGGTGAGCCAGTTCTTCCAGGCTGCCATGGATTTTCTTGTGTTTAGTCCATTTTCTTCGGACTTAGACTATCTCTTTAGATATTTGTTATGTTTAGCTCTCAGGGTTGTATCCCTTGTTCTTAGACTTGTCGATAGTAGAGTTTTGGTACATTGACTTTCAGGTTCTAGGCGTTGCTTTCCGCAAATGTTTTGATAACTGTTTTGTTAAACTTTGGGAACTCTATTTTCCTTTAGACATTTAAATCTGCTTCCATATCTTTAAATGCCTATCTTTTCATTAAGTTGTGTAGTTGGGTTGTAATAGTGGTTCTTCCACTGGAGGGTTAGTGTGGATGTCAATCACGACGGTCTAGGTCGTGACATATTTGGACCAAGAAAATTATAAATTTACGATAATAAAAATTCATATGAAATATAAAACAGAACATATGATAAGCAAATAAATAAGTAAACAATGCACATCCTCTTATCATCTTAATCATTAAAAAAAAAAAGAAATTAATGCACAATTTTCTTAACTCTTGTTTACATTCATCCCCACAAACCAATCATCATTCAATAACCTTCATTTTATTATTCAAATCAAACTAAAATATGAATATAACTCTAATTTTATATTTTACAAAATAAAAATAAAAATAGAAATAAGTGAAATAGTAAATTTTGAGGCGTTTAAGTTTTTACAAAAAGAATAGCAATGACTACAGGGATAGTAATTAACACATTAATTTTTTATTATAATCATAAATAAACAGAATAAGCAGAAACTTATATTATTTCCTGCAACTTCATTATTCTACTAATTTATTTCTTCTTCTTTTTTTGTTTTGATTTTTTTATGTGTCTTTATAGTTTTAAGAATTTTTTTGATTCAGTGAAGTGTTTATTCATAGACAGTTGAGACCAAACGTGGTGCATATTAATGCTATCATTCGTTTGATATGTAATTCATTTATTCTTTATTCTATTAATTTTTTTTATTCTTTTATTTAGTCTTAAATCTTTTTAATGTGTTTTTAATTAAAGTTTATTTTATTTTTTCTTGTTTATCTTTAATTAAAAATCTTTCTCTCTTTCATTGGTAGTTTTTATTTTATTTTTAAAAAGATTGTCATATTTACTTCCTTTCATCATCAATGGTATTAAACTCTTATATTTCCTTTCTTTAATCTCACAATCAATGTTATTTTTATCATTTCCTTAAATTATCTTTTTTTATTTATTTCAAGAAATTGGTTATTATACTTTATAAGAATTTCAAATATATTTCTAGATAATTTGATTTGTAATTTTTAAGATTTAAGATCACTTCTTATTCTAAAACTTTATATCTATATACAGTAGAAAATTTAATGTGACACTCTTTTTTAAAAATATTGATACTTATTTATTTTAATCAATTTTTAAATATTTTTTTTTTCTTATATTTTTCTTTAAATAATTGCTTCCTCAATTTTTATGTTATTTTAAAGTATTTTTAAATTTTAAAATACTAAAATATTTATCTTAAAATTTTATAAAATGATTATATTTTACTTCTATCATCACCATTTCGGGAAAATAAGGGTTAAATTATAAATAAGGAAAGAGAAAGATAGCATTTCAATATCCTATAATCACATTCAATACATTAACAATTATCCACTCATTATTGTTGGTTTTCCTCTTATTTTTTCATTATTATCTAAATAAATATTCATATTTTTAAATTTGTTATCCTTTATTGTAGTATTTTTTTTATATTTTATTAATTAATTTTTTTTCCTTCCTCTATCCTACTTAACAATATTTTTTTATAGTAAGAAAAACACATCTTCCTTAGGATCTTAATCACAAAAAAATAGATGAAAAAAGAATATAAATCAGTGTACAATATATTGTTATTATTATTAATCCTTTATTATTATTTTAAAAAAAAAATAGAAGAACAGAACAAATCTTCAAATAAAACATAAATGGTAGAGTTTGAACCTTGATAGTAATTACCATAATACTGACAAAGTTACAATTATTAATTTTCGTGTAACGAAGGTACCAACAAAATGCATATACCTTTCAAAATTTTAAAAAATTACATAAAAAGAACTCAATGCACATACCTTCATTAGGACCTTAATGATAATTAGAAAATAGATGAAAATAATAATAATGAATCAACACTCAATAATTGAGCTCTTGTCAACACTCCCTCTAACTAATTGATCAACATTCAAGAGCCATCTTCATCAAGTCATGCTTTACTACAATAATAATAATACAAGGAAAATTTAATTTTAATTATGAAATAAAAAGGATAATCTTGAATACGGGTTTCATAAAATAAAAAAATATGAATTTATATAGACAAAATAGAGAAATCTTTAAAGAAAACATGAATAGTTTTTTGTACAATAACATTTTTGAACCTTGGCTAATAGTTAGTATTATTACACACAATGTTATAATAACTAATTTGCATCTAAAAAAAATACAGACTTGCAATAATAAATGATATAGTTACAATAACTAATTTACATCTAAACAAAATTACAGACTTTCAATAATAAAAAATTATAAAAATTCAAACTAAAAAAGTTACTTGGAGAAAACACAAACACATAAATTTTCCTTAGGACATTATATTAAGAAAATAAATAAAAATAAGAATAAAAAATCAATGCACATTTTTTTGCGCTCTTAGCCAACACCATCTTTAACAAATGAATCAACATTGAAGAGTCTTTTTCATCGTGTCGAGTTAAAGCATGAATTTGATAATAGAATAAAGCTACAAAGAATAATGAAATATAAACAATAATCTTGAATTGGAATTTCATGAAACAAAAAACTTGTGAATTTATATTAACAAAAATGAAAAAATATCATAAAGTATCTTAAATTTTATAATTTAATGGTTGGGGTTATGAATATGAAAATTTAAAAGTCATAGAATTAATAAAATTATTAAGAGTAGAAGTTAAATAGATATAAGTTAGGGAGATGAAATTTTAAAAATAAAAATAAAAAGGAAAAACACAAATAAAGAAGATAACAAAAATACTTTATATTATATAAATATAGATTTCTTGAATTGAATAAATAAATAAAAATAAGTAGAAAAGAAAAGTAGAGATTCATTAAGGAAATGTTACAAACATCATTATGATGAGATTTAGGGAAAATCGTAAAAAAAACATTTGAAAAAATACCTTTTATATTATATCTTGAATTAAATAAATTAAAAAGAAAGTAAAAAAATAATGAAGAAAGGAAAAAAAAGTTATTTAAGGAAATGATATAGATATCATTAATGGTGAGATTTAGGGAAGAAATAGTAAAAGAAGAAATTTGCGCTATTTAAAAGAACTAGAGATAGCTAGAATTAGAAAGAGTCATTTTTGGAAAGAATGAAAAATCTGGAAAATTGGTCAAGTTATGTTAAGTTTGAGTTTTTGGTCAACTTCAATCGACCATAACTCCTAGCTCAGGATGCGTTAGGTGTGCTACAAGATACCGTAGGAAAGATCTTGGAATTATCTTTTCAACGCCGCCGAGTTCACTCAATTCTGAGTTTTTATGAGTGAGATATGTCCATTCAAAGTTGGGTTGTCTAGATATGGAAAGTCAAAACCGGGTTTTGGAAAGGCGTTTTGGTCTTTTCATTACCCAATTAATTAAATCAGTTTTTAGTAAATTATTGGGGTCTGAACTGAGTTAATTCAGTTTACGCTATTGAGAATTACGCTAGGGATTTGAGAGAAGAGAAAAAGAGGACGAAAGAAGAAGAAAAGTTTAAGATTCGTCAAGTTCTTGCGAGTATGTTTGTGGATTTCGCCAAGGATTCAATCCTACGAGGTATGTGAGACTTTCATAACGTTGGGTTCGTTCACCCACGTGCCAAACATGATTATTTCAGCGTGAATTCGTCCTAAAGAGGTTGAAAGTTTGATGTTCTTGATAAGTGTTCTTGAATTTGTTTTTGTTCTTGAATTGGGCTGAGATTGATGAGTTTTTGAGATTATTGCGTCGAATTATAGAGTTGTTTTGATTTAGGTTCTTAGGTACATCTACTGGGTATCTGAATTTAAAGAAAATTTGAGG
>JAJOOR010033211.1:0-15245 GCA_036250505.1 Solanum acaule | reverse complement strand
TTTTCTTGTTAACCACCATTTTACTTGTGTATTATCTGTTCTTATAATAAATTTGTTATATACAATATATGGTTCAAATGATAATAAACACTTATACACTGAATATAATTCTTTTCTATTTATTTCCCATTTTATTTCTGTATTATTAAATTTTCCTGAATAATACCTGCAATGATGTTCTATCGTAGTGTCATCATACCTGTATTTTAGTATTCCTCCATAACTTTTTTCACTTGCGTCTGATTCTATTATATAAGTAAATTTTTAAGTGACCTTGTCGGTTGCTATATTATCCTTCTTACTTATATATTATGAATATTTTGTGTTGTTTCTGCCTTGATGGCCCTAGCTTGTCGTAGGTTGTGTTATTTTGTTAGGATTTAGTTGGTCCACTCAGTCAAGGAAGGCACTAGGTGTTGGTCATGCCTCTCAACATTTGGTGTGTAACATTAAGGTTGCAAACTTAATCCTAGATTAGATCTTCGGTTGATGCTCGAAAGAGATTGATTGAAGTGGGTAATTAGTCCAATGCATGCAATCAAGGTTTGATGTCAATGGTTTGCTTGAAAGAGAAGTTATGAGTAAGATTTATTTTACCCCAAATCTGCTTGAAAGAGAGATTCCGTAAGGTAGTCGGTTGAATCATAATTCACATAGTTGAGACCGAAAGGAGATTCGATGAATTGATACTATGAGATCGAAAGAAGTTTAGTGCACTTGAAGATGAGCCAGCCTATCCATGACTGTTTAGTACTATTTAACAACACAATTACCCCTATATGACATAAATTCCTATTCCTGCACCCTTAGATTATTTTCTAATTGTTTGAATCTCTAAAGTTTTGTAACTCTCGATAACGAGACCCTTATACATAAATTTTGTTGTATCATCCACCCATTAATCGTACTTGCTGCAAATGAATTGATTTAGACTCTACATTTCTTGATAGAATTCCTTGCACTGTATAACTCTCTGTGGAATTTGACCCTGACTCTTAGATGGGTATTTTTATTAACAATGATCGCTTATTCTCTTAATGTTTTTGAGGATAACTTAAGTGTTATCAAGATTCATCCTAGTGAGGTCCTTTATCCGTGCCACTATCGTACCCACATTTGGGTTCATGGGAGCAACAACTTCTCTATATGGTTGAGCCATCATAGCTTGAGCCAACACTTTGAAAGTGATTCAGAAGTTTTCATGAGTCACTTGCTAGGCCAAAGGATCAAATAGAACTTGACAAACCTCGGGGTCTACATTTTCACCCACATTCCTTCTCACGTTAGCTCTTCGAGGGGCCATATTCCAAAAAGGATTGAATACCATTTAGGGAAGAATCTTTATAGAGATAGACTCTAGGGTACGACTTTAGAGTAATGAAAGAAGTGGAGTTTCCTAAACGTTTTGTAGCATTAAATGTGACGCGCTTCACACTCGTGAACAAGACTCTACTCAATGCGGCTTCTCAGACATCATAGGACCTTTTCTAAAACATTGGTCTCTGAATACAAAGTTTGTCATGACCCAAAGTACACCGTAGACATGACATAGCATATAAGACCCCGAGAGACCCTACACAAGCAACTTGACATACATATACACAATACAATAGAAACAAGAGAATCTCATGTCAATGTAAAACATTTGATTTATAAGCAGAAGTCTAACATAGTCTTGACAAGTCATTCTAATATATCAAAAGGCGTGGTCGGGATGTAACTCGTACACCACATACATCATCTGAAAACTAAAGACATACGAAAGCAATAAAGGTGACATGATCCTCTGAATATGAGGACTCACCACGTCTTCAAATCTACGGCGCAATCCACTAGCCACAAAAGGGAGGAGGAAGATCATCGAACCCTACATTAGTAAAACAATGTAGACACAAGTATGCATTAGTACATACAATATACTAAGTATGAGGGATATGCATAAAACATGAAAAATATGATTAATAAGGAGACAATATCGAAAACATGACCAAGATAAACATAGTAAAATCATTTAAGGAAGAATCATAATTCATGAACATGGTCAATGCATCTTAAAATCACGTGTAAAGTTTCATTAAGCCTTTAAGAAAAACTTAGTTCATTTTTTGGGATAATTACTATTTACCGACATAGACCATGTGAGCTATAACATGGAATTTAGTGTCTTGCTCCCACACCAAAAAGAGTGCTTTCCAAGGAAACAACCTCAAACTTCTAGCTTAGCTGGATCCACTAGGTATGTCACTTATGACAAACCTATTGGGGCACACAGTTAGGGACAATGAGATTTCTACTAAAGATCCGACCTCTACTAATGGGAGAACCTCCATCTCAATATCATCTTGGTGCTAAGTAAAAATCCGAATGGAATTATCATAAACATAAACTTATCATCATCCATGTAATAGAAAAATTAAGTCACTAATCAAAGCTAAAACATCATAGAGTATCTCCTTAAATCATGTGTGACAAAACCTTTCACCATTCATATTTTTAAATGTGAGAAAACCTTTTACAATTCCATGCATATGTGAGAAAACCTTTCACAATTTCATTGATGCTTATCTTAAAGCAACCTAGATCATTAAACCTTTCTTTTCATAAATCATGCATAAGTTTCATGAAATCATCATTCACAAGTTTATAATTCCTTCATCGATTCATGCCTTTAAGCGTTCATAGTCAAAATCATTATCAACGCATGGTTCATGTGATTTCAATTGGAAATCATGTAATTGAGTTAAAATAATCATAAAACGATAAAAATTAAACAATTGAATCCATACAATAAGAATCCATGAAGAATAATATGTAAACCTAATCAATTTGATTAAAATTGAACTTGGAGAATTGGAGAAAACTTGGGGCTCAATATGTGAATGAAACCCATTAATGAAGCCCTACATACCTAGAGGATCAAAGCCCAAAAGTAATAGTGAAAAATGAGACTTGGCTTGGAACCCTAGCTTCTTCTTCTTGACCTTGAGAGAGAATTGGAGGGGATGAACTTTGGTGGGTTTAGGGAATTTGAGGGAATTAAAGAGTTTGGTTAGTTTTCAGAATAGAAAGGTAGTTATAGGACATAGAAATAGGGATACAACCACATTGTATAGGTGTTAGATGCACAGGAAAAGACCCAAAAAGCCTTAAAAATAATTGTCGGATGGTTCCTACAATGTGGACTTACATCTTGTAGTACTTTCTACAATCCGTAATGGTCAACTGTGGAACCAACTGCAAAAACCCAAATTTTATGTTACTTCCCATGAGACCTTTCTACAATCCATCTAAATTCTTATGGTTCGTAGACCCTATCTGTAAAACTCAACTTTTAATCCAAAATTTCACTAAGTTTGAAGCCTTTCTACACGAGCATCATAGGACCTGTAGAACTAACTATGACCCATCAGTTCCTTTTGTGGAAGTGAGATCTCCAACCATATCTCTAAATCCATCATACGACTTCACTTTACGGCTCATGAAAATTACTGTGGTTCGTCCTGTCGAATCGTGGGTTCAACATTAGAAACTTCAAATTCCAAAACTCAACTTAGCTTCCTATGATTGCCTTTCTATGACCCACATGACTTCTTATGGTCCATATGTTGAAGTGTGTGACCATCTCATCTAAAAGCTTAAGCTATTAGAGAGAGCACAGTTTTATTATTTAATTATATTCTCAACACTCCCCCTTACGTGCGGGCCTAATTTTTTTTCATGGGCCAAGCATGTGGAATATTTTTTTTGATTTGGGTGGCGGTGAGATTCGATCTCATAACCTCTGCCTGCTCTGATACCATGTTGAAATAGATATTAGGCCTAACTCACACCCCAAAAGCTAGCTCAAAGGGAGGAGGATTGCCCAACCTTAGAAGGAGTCCATCCATCTCATTAACCACTGATGTGAGACTTTTGTCATTCTGTAACACCCCACCTCATGCCCAGTGCTTATCATCTGCTGCGTGGGCAATTTTGATTTTGGGGGCCCCAACATCTGGCGAGACGGGTCCTGCTCTGATACCTTGTTAAATTACGTCTTATGTCTAACTCACCCCAAAAGATAGCTCAAAATGAGGAGGATTTCCCAAACCTTATAAGGAGTCCACCCATCTCATTAACTACCGATGTGGGACTTTTGTCATCCTTTAACACCATAGATAGGACTTATAGTTCACTGCTTCATAAATATTTTGTATCTTTTCTTTCCAAATCGACTTTCTAATTTCCAAGGTTTTACAAAGGGGACAGAATCCTGAGTAAAAAATGAAGGCTAAAAGAGTAAACAAGATGGTAATCAACGATCCTCTGAATGCGAAAGGCTGATTCGAACGAGTTCACCAACTGAGGTTCAAACACCTAAAGCCTGAAGCAAAAAAAGGGCAAGCTAAGAGGCGATTAATCGAATCAGAAATGCGAGCCCGACTAATGTCACCGAACGGATCAAAAATGTAATTTTTGGAAAATTTTGGAGAAACTATAAATAGCCCAAGGGAGTAAGAAAATGTATCAGATTTTGTATTAATAATTTATAACATATTTTGAGACTTCAAATTGTATTCTTTTTACCCTTTGAGAAGTATTCTTTGTGTTTAATGTTTTTGAACAATCTTGTAATTGACATTTAATGCTTCTAATAAAAGTGGGTGTTGACTATTATTTCTTAATTTCAACTCTCCAATGACTGAAAACATAATTGGTAAACTTTCTTTTCCTTTTATGATGCAGAGATAAAACCCCAACTCTAGGGGAATGATTATGGGGTTGTGTGTTGATTTAATTTAGCAGGTCTTGTGTCTTTCTCTATTTTATTGATATTCCATGGATTTGGGTTTATTTAGCACGAATATAATTTATGGGTTTCAAACTTAATCCTAGTCTAGATCTTCTATTGATGCTTGTAGGAGATTAATTGAAGTGGATAAATAACTTGATGTATGTAATTTAGGTTTGATTTCTATAGTTTGCTCGAAAGAAAAATTGTGGTTCAATTCTATTTGACAAATCTGCTCGAAAGAGAGATTGTAGTAAGGTATTGAGTTGATTTATGATTCACATAGATGATACCGAAACGAGATTCTATGATATGATGCTTTGAGATCGAAAGAAAATTAGTGTCATTGAAGATTACCAACCTATCCATTATTGTTTAGAATTATTGAGCAAGCACATGTACCCCTATTTGACATCGATACATATCCACACACCCCTAGATCGTCTCTTACTTGTTTGAATCCCCAATTTTAATTTAATTTTGATAATTGATACCAAAACCCTTTTCGTGAATTTGGTGGAATCATCCACCGCCTACTCTTTTAATTGTTTTAGAGTGTAGTTTGAGCGTTATCATAAATCTGTAACCCACCTCCGACACTTGACTGTCAAATTTGATATATACAAAACTCGTCATGATCAAAATGTCAAACAACACCTTAGGGTGATGTCAAACATGATAGCTCAACTCAAGAGTGTTAGCCATGTTCTTCTAGATGAGAAACAAATTCATGCAGTGTTTCGATCTCTCCAATAATTAGGAACATTTGAAGCTTAACTTGAACCATAATGATAGTATCAAAATCTTTTCTAATGTTTCCCTCCATGTTGAATTTGAAGTTGAGCGACTTGGTGCTAGTAAAATTGATTCTAATTCCTTCATGGTAGAGTCAAGTGGCAAAAAGTCTTCAAGCTTCAAGTGCAATAAAAATTGGAAAAGGAATGTCAAAGACGAAAAGACAAGAGAAGGACCCTCTAAGAAAAAGAAGAAGCCAACTGTCAAGAAGTGAAATAGTTTTTCAAGAATAGATAAAAGAGCAAAATAAAGTGCTATAATTGCCAAGTGCTTGAGATTTTTGCTCGTGGCTTTACTGAGCCAAAATAAGGTAGCATTTCTGATTACATCTCTAAGTGCTACATATGTTTCTAGCACTTCTTTATTAACTGAATCTTACCCTATATGGATTGTAAACTCGGGATCCACCGACCACATTAGTCGAGATCGAGAACCGTTTGTGGAATTTCATCGAGTTTCATCTAAATCAAGGTTGATCTATGTAGGAAACAATGCTAGACTAGAAGCCAAAGGGATTATCACTTTCAAGGTGGACTTGTGCGGTGACCATTCTTTTATGTTGCATGATGTCCTATATGCTCTAGATATTTGAAGAAACATAGTGGTTGTGTCTATTCTTTTAGACAATGGTTTTGATTTGTTTTTTAGTCGTAATGGTGTTAGAATATTTTAGATGAGTTTGGACTTTGGTATGATCATTTTATCATTTTAGATTGTAATCCTTCAACTTATGACTATTATGTTGACCGTTGTATGATGACATGTTATTCAAGTAACAACGATATTGATGTTATTACTTGACATGCCAAATTAGGTCATATAGGGAAAGATCGAATGAATAGATTGACAAAGGAAGGACATTCAGGTTCTTTCACCAAATTTGATATGCATACGTGTGAAAATTGTCTTGCTGGAAAGATTACACGTAAGCCATTTGGGAAGAATAAATGAGCTGAGTTCCCGCTTCAACTAATTCATTCCAATATTTGTGGTATGATATATGTGAGGGCAAGGTTTGGTGCAACATATATGTTTCATCACATTTAATGACGATTTCACGTGCTTTGATTATGTCTATTTGATTTCTCATAAAGTTGAAGAACTTGAGTGCTTTAAAAGATATATGAGTGATGTTAAAAATTAATTAGATAAAAGCGTAAAATTTTTAAGAACCAATAGATGACATGAATATTTATCAAAACAATTTGAAAAACTATGTATTGAAAAGGGTATTTTCAGGCAGTTAACTACTCCTTATACAGCTCAACAAAATGGTGTAGCTGAAAGAAGGAATACAAGATTATTAGACATGACAAGATCAATGATGGCGCAACCAAATTTGTCTATCTCTTTTTTAGGAGCTGCATTGTTGACTGCAGCGTATATATTGAACAAAGTGCGTTCAATAGCAGTACTTTCCACTCCTTATAAGCTTTGGACTTGTCGTAAGGCAAACCTAAATGATTTACGACTTTGGGGTTGTGCTGCATATATTAAGGATCGTTTTGGTTAGTTTGGTAAATAAGTTAAAAGGATGGAAATGTATCTTTATAAGATACTCTAAACACTCCAAAGGATATGTGTTCATTGAAGAATTTGAAGATGGACATATTACTGAAATTGTATCACAAGATGTCCGATTTTTCGAAAATCTTTTTCCCAAAAAGGGTGAAATAGATGAATGTGAGCCTCTTTATGAAATATTAAATTCAGAAGATTAGATAATATCTTCGGACATATTTGATAAATCAATTGATCAAGAGATAATTCTTGGTCCAAGTGAGATTTTTGAATCCCAAAATCCTATAGAGAAATCTGAATTTCAATTACGTAAGAGTACAAGAAACAGGTGTATCAAAATGATCTTATGAGATTACAGATTATGTTTTCTTCGTATCTCCTATAGACTTATATGAACCTAATTTTGTGACAGAAACTTATTGAACCCCAAAAAGGATGAATGGTTAAAAGCGAAGAAAAAAGAATTAGAATCCATGAAAACCAATAATGCTTGGGATCTAGTTGGCCTTCCTCAGGGACGTAGATCTATTGGGAACAAATGGATTCTCAAAGTTAAACGCAAATCGGATGGGTCAATAGAAAGTGTAACACTCCATATCCTAGATAGACCAGTATGCAGATTCCAGAAGTTGTAGGTGCCACCGACGGGCACCACCCACAGACTGTAGGTGGGGTCCATAGATGGCCACCTGCAACCCATCCCCAGAAAGCCCAGAAAATTTGGCTATGGGTAGACCCACGCCAGGACCTATGGACCGTAGGTCAGACCACGGTCCGTGGTCCAGGGCCGCAGGTCGGACCCCAGATTTCAACTCCCAAAACCCCGTCGATGATTGACCAGGACGGACCGTGGGTCAATCGACGAACCGCTGGTCAGTTTCGTCGGTGGCCACGACAGTTTTTAAGTCAGGGGTCGTTTGGTTTTTTCCATAAGCGTTGGACCCCTAAACTACATCGTTTAACCCCTAAACTACATAGTTTTGGTATGTTTTAGCCTAGTAACTTAAGTAGAACTTACCCTAGTCATTCATTCTCCAAAAATTCATCACGTTGAACAAAAAGAAGGAGAAAGAGTTGACCAAACCCCTCTCCAAGAATGCAATAGGTTTTCATCAGTTTCAGCCCGAAATCGAAAGATTTTTCCGTGGAATTTGTCACCAGGTATGTGCGATTTCACTAATGGGTTCCTTTCACCCATTAGGTCCTAGAATTCAGTCAGACTCTTAATTCTCTACATCATGTTTAGACCTAGGGTTTCTAGAAATTTAGAATATTGTTGTGATTCAGTTGGTAGACTAATCCAAATTAGATTATCATGATTTTGAGGAATTGTTTCTTAGCTTCTGTCATGAAACTCAGAACCCTAGTTATGTAGATTCATTTAGTTAATCAATTACACTTGCTAGGTCAATTTATTCTATTATACATGCCCTAGTTAAGAATGTTTAGTTATCAGTATATTAATGTTGCATTTTCAGTTAGCATGTCAGTATTTTGAGTTATTTAGTATTACAGATATTCAGTCATGATGTGTTAATTACATAATTAATTAGGAGTAGGCTTAATACCGAGTGGACTAAGGGTCAGTCACCCACATAGTCCCAGAACTACGTGCCTGTAGGTAAGTCCCCTCTGTGGGCATTTTATATAGTGATCACGCTAGTCATGCCTCTATACCTTTGGCAAGGTATATTGGGTCCTCTCGATGGGGCGTATACATCGGCCTCCACATTTAGCTCATGTGATTTTATGTCGGTTATTAGTACCTCCCATAGATAGATTCTAGTGTAGTGACCAGGTTATCAGTTACAGTTTAGTATTCAGTCTCAGTATGGTTAAAACTTGGTCACTACATTCAGTTAGTTCATATTCAACATGTTTAGCCTATTTAACATGTTCAGATTATATCATTGCTTTATCGCTTTGTTCAGTTATATATTTTATATGTTTTGTTCAGCTTTATTCTATCCTGCATGCTTAGTACCTTTCAAGTACTGACACATACTCTGCGTTACATCTTCTCGTGATGTAGGTTTAGTTCCTCAGCATTAAGATCACGCATAGATCGGTTCTCGATCTCTAGTTCAACAGCATTAGTGGTGAGTCCTCATTGTTCGAGGATGAGTGACATGTTATTATTCCATTTTAGGTCTTTAGTTTTAGTTTTCACTAGAGTTAGTTGGGGACATGTCTCAGCATCTCTAGTCAGTAGAGGCTTTTATTCAGACATAGTTTAGATTCAGTATTAGTGTGAGTTTTATCTTTTAGTTATCGTTAAACTCATTTTCAGTTTTATATTCAGATCAGTATTGGGTATTACCCACTTTTAGTTATCACTATTTAAGCTTCTGCATAGTATATTTATTCAGTAATCTTTTATTATGCTTATTATATGTCAGCTCAAGGTTAACTTCGGGTCACTCGTGATCCTAGGTCCCGTGTTTACGTCCAGGGGGTAGCCTCGAGGCATGACAGAAAGACTCAAAGCATGATTGGTGGCAAAAGGTTTTACTTATGAATGTGGAATAGACTATGAGGAAACTTTTTAACCAATTGAGAAGTTTACCTACATTCGATTACTTTTAGCTACTGTAACGCGTTTAGATCTAGGATTAGACTAAATGGACAGGAAGACCACTTTTCTGAGGAAATTTACATATAACAATGAGTAGGTTTCGTTGTTAAAGAACAAAAAAAGAAAGTTTGTAAATTGAAAAGATCAATTTATGGCCTAAAGCAATCTTCAAGGCACTGGTACCTGCGATTTCATAAAGAGGGGATTTCATTTGATCTAATCATGATCAATGATCACCATTCCATCTATGTGAAAAAGTCCAATGAAAAATTTGTAATTTTTTCTCTTTACGTAGATAATATTTTATAAGTTGGAAATAATTTGGAGTATGTGAAAACTGTCAAGTCATGACTTTCAAAATCATTTGATATGAAAGATATGGTTGAAGCTGATTATATATTGGGTGTTGGATCCAAAAAGATCGTTTCAAGAAATTTTTGAGTTTAACTCAATAAGGATATATAAAGAAATATTGGAAAATTTTTGAATGAATATTTACAAATCCATGGATATTCCTGTAGCAAGGGGTGCAACTTTAAGCCTTGAAATGTGTCCAAAGATTGAAAAAGAAAAGGAAGACATATCCTGAGTTCCATATTCTAGTGTTACCGAGAGTTTGATGTATGTTATGATGTATACTCGCAAGACATTTGTTATGTCGTAGTCTGGTTAGCAGGTACCAATCCAATCCTGGAACAGATAATTGGAAAGTAGTAAAGAGAATATTCTGATACTCGAAAGAAAATGCAGATCATTCATTATGTTATAGTGGATTTGATTTATTCATAGGAGGTTATACAAATGTTGATTGGGCTGGTGACCGGTGTGATATAAAATCAACCACCGATCGTGCTTTCTTACTTAATGGTGGTGCTATTTAATGGAAAAGTAAGAAACAAACTTGCACAACTCTTTTAACGAGGGAATCTGATTCATGTTTAAAGAGATTCTTTAATAATTTGAATATTGCAAAGAATTCTTGTCACGACCCGAGTCTACACCCCGGAAGCGACACTGCATACTCGACCCCAAAGGGGTCTTATACAAGCCTCATAGTATTCATAAAATAAGATACTTAGAAATAATACGGAATTTAAAACTTTTCTTTTATAAATCCAACAATCGAAAACATTCATTTAAAAGCAAGCGGAAGTCTATCGTCTCACATGGCCATTTAAACAACATACTTGAAACAAAATGGGGTCACAACCCTTTACAATCAAAATCTTAACAATAGTCTATTACATGAAAAGAAAGGAAACATCAACTACTTGCCCTCAATCTATGAGGACATACCAAAAGTCTTGGGGAACTCAATTCCAAGATTCACTAGAGAAAACCACTCAAATGCCGGAACCTACACTTGTAGTAAACATGAAGAAGAATGGGTTAGCACAATTAAGTACCAAGTATGATAGCCATGCAAAAACATGCT
Source organism: Solanum acaule (assembly GCA_036250505.1). Classification (NCBI taxonomy): domain Eukaryota; kingdom Viridiplantae; phylum Streptophyta; class Magnoliopsida; order Solanales; family Solanaceae; genus Solanum; species Solanum acaule. The sequence goes on along the minus strand of JAJOOR010033211.1, from coordinate 4,148 downwards.
TGAATGGACATTTTATTTGAAAGTCATGATATATTCCATTTTGGTAAAACTTCATGAACATAAGCATAAGAGGCATAATACAAGACATAATCAACATACAAGTCCTTTAACCATATTAGAACATAATCACATATAAAATATTACCTTCACATTAAGCCTTCACCTTAAGTAACCTTCAAGCTATACTTTGTGCAATGTATGGATAGCGTCCCATACCACCATCCACACCAAAATATCACCTTAAGGTCACCAAAAGTGAACTTACCATTCAACCTTTCCATCCTTACACAATACTCATACATAAGAGACATAAACATTACATAAGTCATACCAACACAAAGACCATCACCTAGGGCAACTCTAAGTCATACTTGTGCAATGTATAAGTAGCATCCCATACTACTACTCACACTAAGTACTCATGGAAGCCAGCATAGACAAGGCACATTCATATTCATTTAGTCATGCCAAGGAAGTAACTCATAATATAGTCCAAGTATAGCATGCATCATCTCATTCAAGCATATAAGTCAACATTCTTCATTAGCTTCATTTCATTAAAAGCACTTTCATTCATTAAACATTAAGCCAACATTCTCATTATCATCATCATAAGAGCACATTCATTACCCTTAACATTATAAAGGAACACACCACAACCTCTCTCAAAGCCTACTTGTGCAATGCATAGATGGCGTCCCATACAACCACCTACACTAAGTAGTACATTCTTAAGAAGCCATAGTTCATTAACATTCTTTGTAGGGGTAAGCCTTAACCAACACAGACCATGTGAGCAATTCATGAAATCCTGGTGTCACCCTCACCAGATAAGGGATTCGTGCTTGCCTAAGGTAGGACCATTGTTTTATAGCTTAGGTGGATCCACTAGCTAGACCTATGTAGGCACATAGTTATGGGATAGGTAGATTGCTAAAAGATACCCTGCCTCAACTCACGGATGAGCATCCATCTCAAAAGGTTGCTACTAGATACCCCGCCTCAACTCACGGATGAGCATCCACCCTAATTCATATCCACTCACTACTTAGCATTATTCCCCACATAGTACTTAACATTCATTACATTATTTCATTATGGGATAAGAGATTGCTACTAGTTACCTCGCCTCAACTCATGGATGAGTATCCATCTCAAACCCAACATTCATTAATATGGGATGGGGATTGTTACTAGATACTCTGCCTCAACTCCCGGATGAGCATCCATCCCATCCCAATATTCATTCATTGGAAAGCTCATAGATTCAAAGATGAGAATAGCCTTTCACCTAAGAATCCCATATTGTGAGAAAGTCCTTTCATTACATGTTGTTATCATTCATTAGAGTACAATTAAGAATAGCCTTTCAATAAGTACTTCATTATTAACGTATACATAGAATTTCAATCATTATTCATTCATGAGTGTGTGTGAGTATGTTAGAATAACCTTTCACATATAATTTCATCATTCATAAGTGTTAATTTAGAAATAACATTCAATCATAACACACTTACATTCTAAACATGATCATTATACACCCATTGAAATCACACACATATACTTTACATCATGATCACACATAGATCCTTCATATATAGAGGTACAAGGAAGATATACATCAATTCAATACCACAGTATACATAGTAAGTAAACACCTCCACCTTTGAAGTGGATTAATAGATCAAGCACAATTCTACTTCAATATGTAATTTGATCATAACTTTCCCTTCAAGGCTAAGAACCAAAATCAATCCCTAAATCCAAGATACTACAATAGAATAGGAAATTAACATGATTCAATCACATAATTCAATGTAAACATCAACAATTCAGCATTCTACACAATCAATAAACTCCCAATCACAAATCACAATTTAGGAAATTGGGGGAAAACATGGGTTCTAAGAAGAAATCATCTTAATTCATCTTTAGATCCACAATTCATTCATACATCAATGCAATAAAGCATTTGGAAATCATTTAGAATCGAACCCATGTCTAGATTGGAAAACTAGGGTTTTTGGGTAAACTTTGAAGACTTGGAATCAACTTTGAAATTGGCTCTTTGAAAGAAACTAAGTCAAGGATGAAGACCACCATACCTTTAATGGAAGAAATCCACGAAAGTCCTTTGAAAACCTTGAGGATTTGACCTTGGAAGCTTGAAGTCTTCACCTCCAATGGAGGTTTCTAGAGAGAGAACTTTTGGAGGGGAGGGGAGGTTTTGATTTGCAATTTTGAAAATAATGAGGTCTAAATGTGTTTTAATAATTTAAAAACCTTTAAAATAGCATAATTAACTAATTAAAACCGTCTCCCAACCAAACAATACTGAGGGTGAATTTACCAATTCACCCTCCACTAGGCCGAGATATTTGACAGCAACACAGGTGCAAACCACGCCCACCAAACTACGGATCGTGGTCTGGACCACGCCACCGTCATGGTCAAGCGTGGTTTGGGGCTGTGGCTTGACAAAGTGTCCCTTGACCTAGGGATCAAGTCCACGAGTCGTGGCTTGATCTAAAGGGGTGGTCCCCCCTTCGTAGGTCATGTGGTCTTGGGCAGTTTTGGTTTTCCTTGGGGTCTTAGGGGTTAGGCTTTGGGTCCTCCTCAAGTACCCCTAGGGTGCTCCTTGGGGAGTTGTACCTTGATGTTTAACCCTAAACCCCTCGACCATAGCTTGGTACAACATACAACAACATGAAACCCCACAACAACTCCAAGACACACTAGTTAGGCTCTAGTTTCACTTATTCGTTTTATGGTTCGTTACAATTCTAAGGGTTTGATGATTTTATATTGTGACAGTGAAGCGACTATCACATACATGAAGGATCCTAAGTATCATAGCATGACCAAACATATTGACATCAAGTTTAACTTTGTGAGAGACATAGAAGTAAGTGGAGAGGTAAATTTACAATACCTTCCTACTTGTGAAATTACAGCCAATCCTTTTACAAAGGCGATATCTAGAGACTTGTTTCTCTTAACGGTCTAGGTTTGTGTGGGATATGATAATATTTATGTATTGTGAAATAACTTGGTTGTTGTAATTTTTCATCAATATAAGACTACTGAATTTATATTCATATCTCATATACATGTGATAATGTTTTAGAAATAAAGAGTGTTGGAAAAGTCTCGAGATTGGCTCTCTCTCACACGAGCAATCACCTCTTAAGCTAGAGAATGTCAAGAGATGATTTTCACTAACATGTTATGATTTGTTTTATAAAATAGACAAGAGTCTCTCTAAGAAAATATGTTTAAGGATCACTAAAGAGAGAAACTGGGGTTAAACATCTAGAGGTGTTTCTACCAAGGTATGTTGGATAATCGAAATAATGAGACACATGCACCAGTATAAGGTGAGAACATCGTAGCACGTGTTTCATGCCACCTGTGTCAAGAGTCAAAGGGTTAATGAAAGAATGGTTCCCTGTTTTTTCATATTGTATGTGACACCGCAAAGTTGAATTAACTTCTCATTGGAATACCCTTTGACCTTTAACTGTTTCTTGAAGTTTCTATCAGTGTTGCTACTTTAGTATGTTACTAATAGCCATGAGTTATTCGGCAATGAAGTGCATGTCTAGATCGCAGTTAATTTGGAACAGATAGAAGATGATTAAAATGAATAATTTTAGTTGTATACATAAGCTGACTATTACACTTGAGTGTATTTAAAGTTAAACATGCACTCGAGTTCATCTCTTTAAGAGGATGAGGGATCGAATAAGTGAATATTGAAGTAGTAAATGAAGTATGGGAATTGTGAGCGATAGTATTCTCATTTAAGTAGTGAATTCTTTTCACATGTGATTGGATTCCTATATGGGGCTTGTAAAACCTTAATGTTAAGTTCTTGATGCTTACATGTCACACAAACTATTAGTTGTATGAATTGTTTGTCTAGTTGATGTCGTATTGACTTGGGTCTTGTCCACCATGTGCGTAGTGGGAGATACAAGTTTTGGGTCGTGGTTCACCCATTGGACCGACCCAACCACACTTGATCCAAATATTTGTCTGAGAAGAGATAAGGACTAATTCTCTCTTATTTGAAAAAGAGGGGGGGGGGGGGACAATTATCATGCCACTCAACATTCTAACAACCTGAATCGCCAAAACATATT
>JAJOOR010033209.1:0-13335 GCA_036250505.1 Solanum acaule | reverse complement strand
TGGATAAAGTTAGGGAGAACCTGCATTATCAGAGTAACTATGCAGTTCAGAAAGAAAGACAGCAAGTATGCAATAAATATTAAAAAGTTAAAAGAGTCTGGGAAATAGCAAACCTGGCCATGTATTTAGCCATGCTAGAGACCATGTGTACATGCATGAAACTGCACCTTGCTTCATGGACCATCTTGTCATGCAAAATGTAAGTTTCTTTTTCATAAGGATTAAGAGATTCCATTCGAACAAAGTAGCATTTGACAGAATCGATCTTTTCCTCTTTGTCCTTTGAACTTCTCTTCTTCCCGTCATCCTTATAAACTGTTCAAATACCACAATGACACAAAACCTCATTGGCATCAAACACTTGAAAACAGAACCTCTCAGGTACTTCCACCCCTGATTTTGAGTACAATAATGAGAATGATGCTTCTATTTATTGGTAACATGAGAAGTTTCATCAAACAGCTACTTGGGAAAACAGAAGATCCACATTGACACAGGCCAAAAGAAGGCCATAAGACGGGAATTTCTTTTAATTACAAGTTGTTGTAGGTAATAAGCAAAATATTTGCCCTCTAAGTACAGTATTTTCATGTTATAGAAGACCATCAGACTTGAATGGGAGCGAATGTTGGGCCTTACGCCCAATATATCTATGCTGTAGCGACACATATGTTAGATGAATCTACTATCATTCAAGAACAGACAAGATTATATATGTTCTTATATTTGTGTTAAAAGAAATATCAGCAGCACTCAAGCTCAACAATAAATGGACTTGGCCACATGCATTCCAAAATAAAATTCATAAAATGCACTGTCCATCAGCAAAACTATCTAAAATTACAGAAAGAAAGGCAAATTCTGAATTTCTTCTTATATTTCCAAGACAAGATAGGAATTTTGAAATACTTTGTCGACATATGTATAAGGTAATTACCAAAAAAGCGATAGCGCCTCAAACCAACAAGAATTCCATTCTGAACAATCTCTTCTGGACACCCTGGGGTGTTTTGCTCAAACTTGACAATCAATACATTCTCATCTCCTAATGACTGTTGCAGATGGGTTCTTTCTGCTTTCAGGTAAGGACCCTGAGGAGGAGGAAAATAAAACAAGTCAAGAAATGGCAATAAATGCTTAGGGTAACGTGATGAACTGTCCAAAGTGAATGAATGCTGCCCACTCCTTAATCAATATAGACATTACAGTTATTTCTTTCGGGCTCTTGTATCAGTATCAGGAGACGGCAAGCTTCAGTAGTTCTATATTCAACTTTTGATGCCTAAAAAGCTAAAGTGGATCATTCGCAGCCTAGTGCTACACAAATCAAATATTTACATAATACAATATTTACTGGAGTCTGAAATCTTGTTCATCCAATTCAAGCACAGGAATAACTTACAAAACACTTTAAAGGCTAAAGGAGTTATCTTGAATAATTTTTAATCACAGAACCACAAGAATAACAGACCTTAAAAGTATAGCTTCCATCCGAATGGACATGGCAATGATAAAGATGAGTCCTTCCTGAATCCCAATCAAGATACTGAAAGACACCGATACAAGGCAGTTGTTGGATTAATAGTTCAATAGTTAAGACTTAAGAGACTATTATGTGAGTACCTAGACCAAGGTATTACTAGTCTCTTATTGGTGGACACTAATGATAAAAAAATACATCAAAAGCAAAAATGGAACGACAGAAACATAAATTCATAGTCTTTAACTCTGGAAAAAGAACATCAGTGGTTGGGACCAAGACCTTAAATCTGAACTAACTAAAAGATTAAAACAAACAGTACAAGTGTGGTAATTGAATGGAAACTCACCTGCACCCGTTTATTATGTTCACAAAGATGACCATATTTATTCCAAATATATGACTCAAAATGAGACATAGGTTGATATATCATATCCAAAATGTCACCAACATCATGGAGCATAATTATATCCTCCACCTTCCTCCTGCAACGCATACCAAATCAAATACCAACTTGTAGCAATATAGAAGTCACAAAGTAAATATTTGAATAAATGCTAAATTTACCTCCCAATGTAGTTTAGAATCAAAAAGAATTTCCTGAATTCAAGCTTACTGAGTGCCAGCAACTGTTCACTTATTCCTCGTGTGCTTGCCCTATCTCTTAATGCAGATGGCCTAGGATCATAATGATCTCTTTGAAAGCTAGTTGTCACTGGACTCATTGGAGGTGATGGTATTCGTGGAGCTGATGTAGGAGAATCAGATGCATCACCTACTATGTCTGCAGGCATTGGAAGACCATCATTGGTAAACTAGAATTCTTGAAAGGTCTGAGTATGTTTACATGTTGTGTTGTTCGGACTCTTCAAAAGTGTGTATCGAATACTCCAAAAGTAGTGCATTTTGGAGAATCCAACACGGGTTCAACAGTTTTTGAGAGTTCGAGCAACATAGTTTACATGTAGAGTTGTAAATATGCAAAAAAAAGGAAGAAGAGATCGCAACCAATAAAAAATTTGAACAAGTTCTTCATTAGGCCTAAACTAATGTCCAGATATATACTCGATTTATACGTGAATAAACAATACGGGAATTATTCTTTTGATATTACCTATTGTAAGGACATTTTCATCTTCAGATACTCTTATCCATGTATTGCTAATACATGTATTACTTATTCCACTTTCTATTCCGCATAAGATAATACATAAATCCTCATATAACTTATACCAATATTAGTTATATAATATTTACTTTCCAGTATTAAAATCTGCATATTTTGTATGAATTTTAATACCAAAATCAACTATGGTATAAAGCAATACTGATTATATATCAAGATTAACTTGGCTTATACCTCAAACCTAATGACCCTTAGTACTTTACAATTTAGTAGTTAGTTGTGTTTGCTTTTCTTTTCTATCTTTTTGTTACTATCAACACTTGTCTATCAAGTACAATAAATCTGAAGAGATTCTTAGAACAGAGACTTTTGAGTCGAATAGATTGGAGGGGCATTTTTAACCCAAAAAAGAAGGGGCAACTTTAGGATTCCGCACGGAATGATTAATTTCCAGTTAAGCAAAGTGAGTGCATTCTTCTGTCAAACGCTTGTATTTAAGTGGAGAAGTGTATTGGGACATAATTGTTATTTTTTTATGACAAGGGAAACCCGCAGTCGCTACCCTTTGGGTGCGCACAGGGTAAAACCCTCGCTCACATAGGAGAGGTAACCCACACTAAGCAAGCCTGGTGCGACGAGCTCGACCCAGAAGGCAAACCCCTTGCTTTCGCTGGCAAGGGGTTTCGAACTTGAGACCTCCAACATGGAAGTCCCAAGCTTTAACCACTGTGCCACCCCGAAGGGTTATTGGGAAATAATTATTAGTATTGACTACTTAGAATAATTAAGGAAGTGAAACTGAGCTATCTCTAACAGCTCAAGCTTTTAGATGAATGATCCCACAATTTGATATGGTATCAAAGTAGGCATAGATTTTTAGTTTGAATCTTATTGCCACCTTATCAAAAAGAATTTTCACATGCTTGATCCATAATAAAGAATCAAGCTCGCACGTGAGGGCAGGGGCAAAGCTAGAGGGGGCAAGGAGGTTTGTCCTAGTCCCCTTCACCAAAAAGTACATTGTACATATAAAAGGATATAATTGGTTTTTATCCATATGTAGTAGGAGTGTTTTGTTGTGGATTTACTTCTTTAAATTTTAAATCAATATAATGAAAATCATGCCACCATCGTAGAATATGTTGAGAATATAATTAAGTAACTAAAAATATCTCCATAATAACTTAAACTCTTAGATGAGATAATCATACACTTCAATAATGATCCCAAAATTTAAAAGTTGTGATTGGTCGTAAAGGTTTTTGACCCCAGAATAATTTGTCTACCAAACAAGAAACTTACTAATGCTTCCTAGAAGAGCTCTCTTTGTATTATTGACTTTCTAAGTTTATATTCATATAAGGAGAATCATATATGTATCTTTTGGAACTCTTAAATAGGAAATAAACATAAATTACTTAATAAGCTGACTAGAATTTTATGTATTGGAAATATATTTTTTATCTTTCCAAACTCTTAAATATAATAAAGTGTATCCCTGATTTTCTAAGAACAAAAATGTTTATCTTCTTTTTAAATTTCATAAAAATAACTTATTTTAATATATTGTATCCAAACAAATACATATTATAAGGTTGCATGGTGTAATTAACCAATTTATTTAATGCTATCAGTGAACATAATTTAACCTTTTGCAACAAGCCCAAAAAATATACAAAAATAGAAAAACATGCATGCAAGTTCAACAGTTTATGTATTTTAAGCACATTTAAATTAGTAAAAAAAATTATCACTTTATCATTACACTGTGCAAGTTTGAAAAAAAATTAGGAAACTTTACCATTATCCTGAAAAATCGGCCGATTTCTGGGTGAAAAATTGACAGAAGAACAAGAGGAATTCGGAGAAGACAGCGAACTTCTTCGAATCTGAGGCGAATGATAAAAACTTTCAGCAGAAGGAACTGGTTCTTCATAATTCTGCTTCTGATAAAACTGTTGAGTTTCCGATTGATAGTATTTTTTCGCCATGAAAACAATGAATCCACTTAGGGTTTTTTTAATCTGACATTTTGAGATTTCCTTCAAAATACAAAGCGAACGTTCTTCTCCGATTGCTACAAGGAGTCTTCGCACATTATCATCTGGTGAATTTTGTCGCTCTTTTTTGCAGATTTGGTTGATCATTTGTTGTACTGAAGGTGGAAGTTCAACTTCTTCATTGTTGTGAGAGTAAAAATCTCCCATTTTTTGCTGACTGAAGTGAAGAAAACTGGGATTTTTGAGAGAGAAATTGAGGTTTTTGTTGAGGAATGTGTACAGTGGGAAATGTTTTGCCTGCTTAGTTTAAAGTGGAGCTTGGAAAATTACTTTTCAAATTAGTTGGTTTTACGTCTGATATTCGATATTCATATTTGGTATTCAAATTTTATTTGTATTAAGATTTGACTAACTTGAATTCGAGCATATGTTGGAGGCGAGGTTGGTAATAAAGAAAAAAAGTCACTTAAAAGTTCAAACTTAGGACTCGATTAAGGATAAAAAAAAAGAGCTTACATAAATTTTATTAATTTAGAAGTTAATTACTTAAATATATTTTAATTTGTAATATTATGTATTTTATCAGATATTGGGTTGTTCAGATACATTGTATGAGGAAATAGAAAGCAGAAAAAAAGTCCAGTTGGAAAGAAATAAAAGTAGAAAAAATCTCAAAAGAATAAGAAGAAGTGACCATTCAAGATTACAGTGAAAGATCTCATAAATCTTAAGTTTATATTATTTTTAAAAAAAATCATAATTTAAGAAAAAAAAGACAAAATAAAACAAAAACTGGCGATGTGAAGAGGTTATTGGTATGATTGTATCGTATTGCAAGAATATATTAAAAAATAATTAACTATTATTGTTGTTTTATAATAAAATTATGTATATTTAAAAGCATGTATTAATATGTAAATATGTAATCGCAATAGAAATATATGATTTATTAATGTGATGATTTCGTGCACATCATGTATGAGTTATTAATTATCTAAAAAAGACATCATGTATTTTTTCTAACTAACTTTAAAATAATATAATAAAAGAAATCAATTTCAATTATATCGTGATATATTTTACTACTTATCTTAACTTTAAGTCATTTCAAATTTAAGTCAGGGTCAATACAGTAATTTCAAAAAGGAGCAATAGAATAAATATTAGTTGAGAAATTAATATTAATGATTAAATTTTTTATTTCATAAAATTGACATTAGAAATTATTATTTACCGTGGTTATAAATCTCGTAATCTCCAAAATAAATTTTTATTTAAATCTTTAAAATTAAGAGATAACCTTATATTATTCGAAATGAATTACTCCCTTCGTCCACAATTGTTTGGCAGGTATACTAAAAATAGATGTCCAAGATTAATTGTCAATTTAAACAATCAAGAAATAATTAGTCACTTTTTTTCCAATTCTGCCCTTAATGATAGTGTAATTCAATTGAAAAGTTATGTGAACTTTTGATATTCTTGGTATAGTTGGGTTATATTAGTCAAATTACACCTTGTATTAAATTTTCCTTGAGGGGTGTGCATGATCTTACCCTGACAAACAATTGTGGACGGAGGGAGTAAATATAGTGTCCATTTAAGTATTTGTCCAATCACACTTTTACTGATTTGCCCATGATTTAGCCGGAAGGACACGTGGCATCACTAGGACAACTCAACCCATCCCAAATTTATAGTTCCGATTTCTTTTTTTTATAACTAGATAATTTGTTTGTGCTTCACGCGGTCATAAATAATTGCATTGAACTTGTAAAATAATCCTTTATTAATATTCATACATTAAAAATAATGGAAAAAATTGGTTCTTAAAAAAATATTAGCAATATTTCAACATGAATCTGATTATTTGTCATTATCACATAACTCAAGAACCTCTAATGAATGAATTATTCACGAAATAATAAATCATTGGCTCTTTAATCAACATTAAAAGGAAAATAAATAAGAAAATAAGAATATATACAAAGGCATTTTGTAAGAAAAAAAACACATTTAAGTTGCATAGATTATACAATTGGAATATTTGTCTCAGGAAAAAATTCAAAAATTTGTTAACAGATTCAAAAAAGAAATTATGCTTGAACATGAAAGCAATTATAACGTTTGAACTAGCATTATGAATTTCTTCAATTGATAAGTGAGAAACTTCATATCTATGTAAAAATAGATAATATGTAAGCTTATATATAATACTTTTAAGTTATAGAAGTTTATATAGAATATCAAAACATGAATTCTTGAAATTGAGTACCATAATTACTTTCTGCACAATGAATATACCTACTATATGTGTATATGTTCAATATAACCGAAGACAATAACTTTGCAGAAACATAAACAACAAAGTTTAAAACATGTACTCAAAAACAACATAAGCATAAATTAATGACGGTAAAAAAACATACCAGGATTTGTAACAATAGAATGAAACAGAAAGGAAAAAATCGAGTCCACTAAATGCACGACGTCTCCTTAAGAAAATTATTTCTCTCTAATACCCGATGTTTAAGAAATAGATCCTTTCAGGATGGAACGATTTTATTCACCAACGTATTGATACAATTACAATGGTGTTCGTGAGCCACTCAACAGGAGCAAGTACATGAATATTTAACTGTGCAGAAGAAGAAGAAGAAGTAGTTCAAATTTTTCGTTGTTTTAAAATGAGAGGGGATCCCTCTATTTATAGACAACAAATGGTAGTGTAAACAAATGTTTATTGTGCCTTTTCGGAAAGGTCACAACTCTTTGAAAAAGTCACAACCCTTCGGAAAGGTCACAACATTTCATAAACGCCACAACCTTTCATAAAAGTCGCAACTCTTCATAAAAATCACAACTTTTCATGAAAAGGGAAGACTAGTTTTGGAAATAAATAAAGTAAAAGGAAATCATGATTTGTGGAGGCGCTATATAGGCGGGCTTAGGGTTCTCTTTATATATATGATATTTATCTAGATTATATATAAATATTTTTAAAATAATATTCTTTGTTTATGTATTAAATATAAAAAGAATAAGTAAGAAATTCACTTATTTTTTTTAAAAATAAATGTTTTCCTTCATACACATTTGGTATGTAACTAAGAAATAAGTTATTCATATATAAAATTAATATGATATTTGATTGATAATTTAGAAACTCGTATAACTAATACACATACAAGTTATAAGAAATGTGTGTATTATTTTATATAGAATAAAAAGTGGAATAATTAATACCTACATAAAATAATACATAAATTTTCTTATAATGAATCCCTACATTATTAATACCCGTATAATTTTAACCAACCGTCAAACGAGGTCATAATCCTTTATTGCCTTAACCTTGTAGTATAGTTTGGCAAGTTTTGCATACTATAAGGACTATTAATGCTCTATCTAATAGAATATGGATGATTATCAAATTTTTTTAGTTTCTCTCCTGATATTTGGAGTCCACATTGAAGCTCCGACTAAATTTAGATCGTAGGGACTCATTCGGGTCATTTCCAAACATAAGGGACTATATTTTGGGCCTTTTCTCACTAATATAAGTTTAGGAGGAGTGTTCATGGGTAAATTGGATAAGTTATTGGTCAAAACCAAAACCAAATCAAATTAATCGGTTTTAAAATTATCAAAACCAAACCAAATAGAATATACATTGATAGGTTTGGCTATTATCGATTTCGATTTGGTTTAGTTCGGTTATTAACCATACACAAAAATAAAAAAACAATTCATTCAAAATGTGAAAAAGCGACAACAATTCATTCAAAACGATTTATTTTTTTAAAAAAATGACTAACATTACAAAACTTTCGATCATTGAAATTACTATGAATAAAGCTTCAAAATTCGCTATGTTGCCCTTGAAGGAAGAGATAGTGACATTTTCGATCTCACAAAGAATTGTCATAAACACTCGTATACATGAAACCAGTAAGATAAATGTTCTTACTTTAGACATCTTTGCTTTCATAAGTAAATTATAAATAAAATTTGATGAAAACATATATAAGATCTTTAAAAGTATTTATAAAATTAACATCTATTATGTAGGTATAATAATAAAATATATGTATATAATTTGTCGGTTCAGTTCAATTTTTTCGAATAAAATCATAACCAAACCAAATACTATCAGTTTCAAAAATCTAAAACCAAACCAAACCCAAATAAAATCGATTTATTTAATCAATTTGATTCAGTTTTTTGATTTAAATCGTTTTTTATCCAAACCGTGAACACCCCTAAATATAACAATATGATGATAAAAATAATCAAACCATCATTATCAATTCCCTTTCTCTCCCTTCCATTTTTCCACTTTTCATCAATGAAGCCATTAATGCCTTAACCTAAATTCAAATCCAATCAATTGAGCACTACCATGTTTTGTTTTTTGTCACTTATAAGAGGGATATTAGCACTTTTAGTCCCTCAAGTATTACAAATTTTTATTTTTACCCTTGTAATTTTTTATTAAGCATTCTGAGCCTTCAACTAATTGATACATGCACTTTGATCCCTCAAATTGTAAATCTTCACAAATTTAATGAATTATCAAGTGCTAAACCATTTAATAATTAATATATTATGTCAAATTTGTATTGCTACTTCATTTTTTAGGTGCTATAGTTCTAAAAATACTTTAAATGTCACCTACTTCATTTTTAGGTGATATAGTTCTAAAAATACTTTAAATGTCACCTAAGTTGCTCGGACTTGGGTGTAGGTGTTCGATGCAAGTGCGGATCTAGAGGTTGGCTCCTCTAAGATCTAAATTTTAAGATTCGGGGATACGGATCCATGTATGGATGCGTGCAGGGATTCGGCAAAAAATAATTCAACTATCTAAAAATAAAATTATAAAACCTAAATTATGAGATATTATGTGGGAATTGGGAAACTTGAGGAGAATATTAATCAAGAGGAGAATCCGGGAAGGAGATAAAAGGAAAGGGGGTGACAATAGAATTTTTTATAAACAAGATATTTTATTTTCTTCAGTTTCACCTTAGTTTTTATTTTGACTATCGACATCATTGAATACGTTTAGAATTTCTCCCTCAAATTTGGTCAAGGTACCCAAAATCGGTTGACCATATCGGGTACGGATCCCACACCCATACCCACGTCATACTGACATAGATGTGACACTGAAAGTGAAAAGTCGAAGCATCTTAGAATATCACATATTTCATATATAAAAGAGACCAAAAAAACACACATTTTAGTTAACTAAAGGTTAAGACCTTATTTGAATGGACTTATAAGTTTAAACAAACAAAACTCAGCAAGCCAGACATGCATCATGAAAGACAATTTAATGTAGAGAATAGACCATACTTACACAATTTAATGTAGGGATTAAGAATCCTTACCTTCCACGCATCCATGGTAGATTAATCATTAATAGGGTTATCTACCTGATTTGACAATCAAATGCATAGCTAATCCTCCAATGAATATAAGGATTTCTTAATTCATTTATTTTTTAATAATTGTAGTGTCCGAGCAAGCTTGCACCATCACACAAATATTAGGTAACTTTATCCATAAAGGCTTGGACAAACGAAATAAAAAACCACCTAGGTTTTTATTGCCTCATTTGAGATTTAAACCTGAACTATGATTCCCAACCTATTTCATTGTCGGCAAGGTCAAGCCCTTGGGTGCAAAAGAAGGATACTATTGATGCCTCTCATCTTATAACAACCAAATGTGACATTCCATAATTGAGAATACATCAAAATCCACATATGGAGAAGTTATACCTTTTGATTTTAACCTTCATAACAGTTTGGTTGAGTTCAGTCGAGGGATTTACAAACATAGAAACAGATGAATCTGCACTTATTGCCTTTAGAGCATATATAACTTCAGACCATGATCATATCTTGTCCAAAAACTGGACGCCATCCAGTAACAGATCCTCTATCTGTTACTGGATCGGCGTCTTTTGTAGTGGAGAAAACGAAAATCAAAGAGTAACATCTTTAAATGTCTCAGGATTCAAACTTTCAGGCACAATTGCTCCTCATTTAGGAAACTTGACATTTCTAACATCATTAGACATCAGTAACAACAACTTCAGTGGCTTGATGCCTAATGAGTTAGGTAATCTACAACGATTACAAGAGATAAACGTAGGATTCAACAATTTAAGCGGAGACATTCCAAGCTGGTTTGGAAACTTACCACAGCTCGAGAACATTTTTATGAACGATAACACGTTTAGTGGTCCTATTCCACCGGTTTTAGGCAACAACACAAAGCTGAAGAGATTGGTACTGTCATACAATTTGTTACATGGAAACATACATCAAGAGATAGGAAACCTTTCCATGCTAATGAAAGTTGACTTCAAGTATAATGTGCTTACAGGATCTATACCGTCTGAATTATTCAACATCTCATCCTTGCAAAGCATCGATCTCACTGGTAATAGTCTAACAGGTGGACTAGCACTGGATATCTGCAGTAATCATCGTCTTGTTGAGCTTCAAGGAATATTTTTATCCGCGAATCAGCTTCATGGACTGATCCCATCGACGTTTCATCTTTGCAAGGAACTCCAGGATTTATCCTTGTCCTACAATCAATTTAGTGGAAAAATCCCAGATGAAATTGGATATATAACCAAGCTCAAGACGTTATATCTGGGGATAAACAATTTCATAGGTATCATATTATATTTATTCAAGTTATATAGTAGTCAGCACTCTTATTATATTGCTAGTGTAGTTAGTGATTGGAAGAGAAGTCAAGTTCTATCATTTTTACATAGAAAGATGACTGTTGGAATTGCATGTTCAAAGAATTATGTTTCTCCGAACAGTTGTGTTTTAACAGATATCTAAGTAGGGGAAGAGCCAGGAAGGGCCAAACTATATATAGTAATGTTGGACCCTTTGGCTTCTTCATGTGTTTACTTCTTCATATTTTGAACCCCCTTAGTGAAAATAGGGTCGGGGTTTAAATTCCTTAATGACGGAGATTTCAGTCAAAACCCTCAGTTTTCTGTTTCTCACAAGTTTATCTTCCCAACATATATGTATAGCAACTCGAGGATATGACCTTAGATAAGAGGTTGTGGAGTACATGGATTAGAGTAGAAGGTTAGTAGGTAGGAGTGCATTGTCTTGATGTCAGTCCATACTAGTAGTCGTAGTATTACTCTTTTAGTTTCTTCTCCTCAATTTCTGTGACTATCTGTTGTTTCTTGTCCTTCAGCTATCGTAATAGTATTTTGTTGTAGTACTGTTCTGTTACTATCTGATGTTTTTTGTACTTCCGTTACTTCTTTTTCTGGACTACTGCTGTCTGCTTTGGACTGTTTTTTTCTTGAGTTGAGGGTATATCGGAAACAACCTATTTACCTCTGAGGTAGGAGTAAAGTCTGCGTATACTCTACCTTCCCTAGACCCTACTTTGTGGAACTACACTAGGTATGCTGTTGTTGTTGTATATGTATAGCAACTAAATAAGAGTTAAGTGAGTTTAAATCAACAAGAAATTCCTACTTACTACACCAATCAATCGAGGTGTTTTGCTATCTATCTTTATCTAGCTTTGACAATCTTTTTGCAGGTGGAATTCCTGAAAATTTAGGCAATCTTACATATTTGGAGATGCTAAGCCTAAGAGGTGGTTCACTAACAGGTCAAATTCCACACGCGTATTCAACATGTCCAGCTTAAAGCAACTTGATCTTGCGAACAACAGTTTGTCCGGAAGCCTACCATCTGTGAGCAGTCAATGTAATCTTCCTCACATAACTGGTGAAATCCCAGAAAACACATTCAGATGCAAACGCCTTCAAGTCATACAATTAGTAGACAATATGCTTACAGGCAGCATTTCTAAAGATATTCGGAACTTTACTTTCCTTCAGAATCTATATTTAGCAGAGAACAACTTTACAGGTACGCAACGCCAAATTGTTATTGCCCTTGTAGTTTCTATTTATAGACATCAAAGTCCTAACTTTACCACATTAGATATTTCTACCTTATACTTTAAAGACACCATGTAGCTTGTCTCAATGCACGTGTATATTACACACATGGTATCAGTTATAGTATATATTACATTCCTAATTCATTTGATACTTTGTCAGGGAGATTACCAGCTGAGATAGGTAGCATAAAACTTAAGGCACTTAACGTCCATGGAAATCACTTGTCAGGTGTCATTCCATCTGAAGTATTCAACATATCGACGTTGCAAATTCTAGACTTAAACAGGAACTGGCTCACAGGAACTCTTCCCTCAGGCTTGGGCCTTCAGTTTCCAAATCTGCAAGAGCTTTATTTAGGTGAGAATGAACTTACAGGATCAATCCCAAGCTCTATCTCAAATGCTTCACAGCTTGCTATTATATACATGTCCATGAACTCGTTCACTGGCTCGATACCCAACCTTGGCAATTTAGGACTTTTGAAGAGGCTATTTCTAGCAGAGAATAACCTTACAGGGGAAACTTCCAAAGGAGAATTAAAATTCTTGTCCTATTTAACTAATTGTAGACATTTGGAAAACATAGACGTTTCTTTAAATCAGTTAAATGGTGTCCTTCCAACTTCATTAGGGAATCTCTCTGCTAGCCTTCAAATTTTCTCAGCATTTGGTAGCAAAATCAAGGGGACTATACCTGTCGGAGTTGGAAACTTGACAAGCTTGACCGGTATGTACTTGGATAGCAATGAGTTGAC
>JAJOOR010033208.1:0-16132 GCA_036250505.1 Solanum acaule | reverse complement strand
AAAATATATAAACATTGAAAACTATAAACTAACTAAAAATATATTAACAAAGTAGATTATAAATAATATCTTTTATCTATAAATAATATATATATATATACATATATTATGTCGGTTTGGTTTGGGTTCGGTTTGACTTTTTTTCTTTTAATACCAAACCAAACCAAGAGTGGTCGGTTTTTTTTTCAACTGCCAAACCAACCAAACCAAACCACAAATTGGTTTTTTTTCCCGATTTGATTTGGTTCGTCGGTTCTATTTGACTTGTACACCCCTATATATATATATATATATATATATATATATTACTCGTACTAACACAAAGTCTTGTATCTACTATGTATAGAGGGGCATGGCCCTTGCTTAAGCACAGGGCCAACTTTATAATTGTTGAAATGGTAAAGAGTAAATTTTAGGTTTAGCAAACATAAAAATCATATTTGTATGCTATATTTATAGTTTGTATAATTGCGCTCCATAACAAATTTTATGTTTGCTATAGCTATTAATATGTATATTTCAGTATACATATACAAAAAAATCAATTGTATAATTTGTTTCGGTATACATATACAAAAAAATCAATTGTATAATCTGTTTCGGTATACATATACAAAAGAAGATCAATTGTATAATTTGTGTTTGTATAAAGTGAGGAAGAGAGAAAGACAAAAGAAAACTGGCAAGGAAAGATCTTTATTTGCATAATTATAAGTGTATAAGACGAAAATATATGTATTTGTATTTGTATATACAATTTTCTCTCGCTTTATACAAACACAATTTATACATTTGTGTTTGTATAAAGTGAGAGAGGCGAGTGAGAGTGGTGAGCGAGATCTGGGAGAGTGGAGAGCGAGATTCTCTGGGGGAGAGAGGCAAACGAAAAGATATGTATATATACAGTTTTCTCTCACTTTATACAAACACAAACACAAACACAAACACATTTTATACATTTGTGTTTGTATAAAAGTGAGACAGGAGAGGGATCCAGCGAGAAACGAGAGTGGCGCGCGAGAATTTCAGGGAGAGAGGTGAATGACAACAGTTTGCTATGGGTTACAATTAAATCAAACTATGGTTATAGAATTTAATTTGAATTAATAGTTTGCTATTTTATACAATTTTCCCAATGGTAAATACTTGAATAAGTGCTTAAGTTTACGCAAGAGAATATATAGATTTCTACATAAGTTAAAACAAATAAACACCATCAATGCCTAAAAAATGGCTTATCTAATCCTCAGATCTTAAGGAGTCTCGTACAAGCCTCATAGCATTGATTCATTGCATAGGTAATTAAATAGTGAGGAATAAAAGCTTATTTAAAAACCAACTATTAAAAAGTCTCATTTATAAAGCAACGGAAATACTAAGTCTCAACCTAGCCATCTTACACAAACTTCAACAATATAGGGTCACGACCCTTTACAATCGAAAACCTAGACAAAGTCTTAAAAGATAAAGAAAACTAGCAACAATAGAAATTCTTGTCCTCGACATATGAGGATATACCACAATAGATCTTGAGAGAACTCTAATCCCAAGCTTCACTAGAGAATGCTATCACTTGCCGGAACCTACACTTTGTAGAAAAAATAGAAGAATGAAGTTAGCACAATTAAGTACTAAGTATGATGACCATGCAAAAACATGCTAAAAAGGACATTTTGGTTAGAAAACCATTCATGATTTCTTTTGAGAAATATCACAAGCCATAAGCATAAAAGCATAGAATATACCATAACCAACATATAAAGTCACATACATCACCTTTAGTCAAAACCACATATGAGCCTTTACCTCTACCTTTAGTCTCCACCTCAAGTAACTTTCATGCCACACCTTTGTGCAATATATGGGTAGCGTCCCATACCACCACCCACACCAAGGTGACACATTAAGATCACTAAAAGTGAACTCACCATTCAACATGCTTCATATTACAATAACCATGCTCCACTAGAACCCAAAAAACAACATAATAACATATTCACCAAGTAAGTCATTTCATCATCTTAGGACCTCTATCCAAAGGTACCCCAAGACACACCTAAGTAAGACATGAAGTGGCCACCCATACAACCTCTTCATGCCACACCTAGGTATTTCTCAAGGCTATAATAGACAAGAACCTTTACATTTCAACACAATATGCTAAGCATTCATATCATCAATATATGCTATTCATACATAATTTCATTTAGACAATAAGTCAACATCTTCATTAAGTCATTTAGGACACATTCATTCCTTTTGAGGACTTTCATTCAATAGCCATTATGGCTTAGGGAACTCACTATAGTATCATCAAAGACTACTCGTGCCATTGGTAGATAACATCCCATAGTACTACCTACACGTTGTAGAACCTATCCAATAACTAGTGTGCACATCCCACATGACGGGAATAGGCATTAACTGACATAGACCATGAGAGCTAGACATGGAATCCGGTGTTCTACCCCCACACCAAAAAGGGGTGTTCTACTTGCCGAAGGTAGAACTACATGATATTATAGCGTTGGTGTAGACCACTAGCTATTATATCCTCTATGTGGGCACATAGTTATGGGGTATGAAGATGTTCATTGGAACTCTAGCCTATCATCGGGAGAGTTTCCATCTAACCATATCCACTTGGTGCTTAGCCTCCATTCCCATAGAGTATTTCATTTACATTCATTGCATTTGAGAGGGCTATCAATACTATGGCTACCGACCCAAAGTACATTACACAAGAAAGGGTTCCTTCACTAGGTCTTTCAATTCAAGGTACATTACGAATAGCTCATGACTTTCCAAGATGGGTGCCATATACATTGGGTCTACCGATTCGAGGTCATTTCTCATTCATTCATGAAAGGGTACTAGGTCTACCAATTCAAGACATCAATCACATTTCATGGAAGTGATACCACATTAGGCCTACCGATCCTAAGATACATTAATTACATCACTTTCAATTACACAAGGAGGAGGATGCCTTAGGCCTACCAAATCAATGTGCAAGATTACATTCACTATACAAGGAACTCTTCACATTCCCACAATATCATTCATAAGAGTCAAATAGAGAAATTGACTTTCAATACAAACACAAATACTTTGAATATATGACCATCACCCTAACATTGAAACCACATAAAAATCCTTCACATTATATCCTCAAACAACAACATCAAGATATTATTTCAATTCACCCAACTATGCCTTAAAGGCCATTATCACAATACATTCAATATATAAACACCTCCACCATAAGTGGATCCAACCATACAATAACAATTCTACAATAATATGAAGTTAGGTCAACTTACCATCCTCCAAGGCCATGATCATCATTACTCAATTCTCCAACAATTCACCATCAATAGGTATAGATAACAATAGAAATCAATAATACAATTAAATCTAAGAATAAAACAATCAACATCCATTCATAATCATAAAACCACCCACTTCATAAGTCAACTTTAGGAATTTAGAGAAATCATGGGTCCATAGAGTTTTTCATATAAAAACATCAATTAAACATCAATATAGTCTTAGTTTATCAATCTAAATCGTTTGATGCAAGAACCCATGAGATTGAGTAAGAATTGGGGTTTTTCATAAACTTTGAAAACCTGAAAACTCTTCTGAAATTGACAATAGGGTGAAGCTTGCCCTAGATAAAGGATCACCATACCTTTTACTAAGTATTCCCCACGAAATTTGATGAAGAAAGCTTGAAATCGCCCAAACCCTAGCTTCAATGGCTTCCTTCTTCTTCTTTGATTTAGAGAGAGAAATATTTGAAAAGATGGAACTCTTTCGGTTTGATTTAGAATTTTGGGGAAATAAGGGTTTAATGACTTGTTAAAAGACCTAAAAATATATATACTAATGATATAAACCATTTAAACTCAACCCCACTTAATAAACAATTAAAACGAAATTACCAAAAACCCCCAACTTGAGGCAACCCGTCAGGGACCACGCCCATCTAAATGGGTCGTGAGGGGAACCATGGCTCGTGGTGGTGCCCGTGGTCCTTGAGGCAATGTACCTCCCCTCCTTGCCAAGCCCTCCAAGGCCAAGGAAAGTCCACGGAAGCTCCCACGATCCGTGGTTCACACCACGAGTCGTGGTGAAGCTCGTGGAAATAGGGCAGTAGCTAGGCAAGGTGCCTTGCCTCCCTTGCGCCTAAGTGAACTCCAAGTCAACTTTCACGGACCATCTAAGGCACCACGGCTCGTGGTGGTCCCCGTGGAATTCGGGACAGTAGCTCCTTCCACAAGACCAAACTCTCCCCAAACTAAGGTAACCCCACGAGCCTTCCCATGGCCCGTGGTACAGACCATGAGCCGTGAAGTGGCTCGTAAAAGGGTGCCTTGGCTTGGCACCAAACTTGAGCTTACTGCGTTGCCACCACAGATGGCACCACGGCTCTTGGTGGCCAACACGGGTCCTAAAGACCCTTGTGGTCTAGGGAGGCACTAGCTCGGACTAGTTTTAGGTAGCCTAGGTTCCCAAACCATAGCCTACACCTAATACCGTTAGTCCTCGTCCTTATCTCAAGACGTTAACCCCCACGTTTAGGCTCTAGTTTAACCTGTCATTTAACGAGTCGTTACATTATCCCCCACTTAGGATCATTCGTCCTCGAATGACACTTTAAACATTTAAGGGAAAACAACTCAAGACTAGCAGACCACAATCACAACACATCATTATTAAAACATAAACATCAACTCCATATTATTAAACTCAAAGCAACCAAACTCATTATGCATCACCACATCAACATTCTTATTTCATTGGAGAAACTACCTTCTCCACATCATGCTTATCATAACATCATAAGGCAAAAATATGCAATTATACTCAAAGGCACATTTAGGCATGTTCAACAAGTCAACTCATGCAATATTTAGGCAACTCATCATAGATGCATATCAATATGAGGAACACATTTATGAAAACTCATTTTCTCATTTAACAAGAATTCAAATAGAACATGCATAATATAAAGAGACCATGGAAACTCATTTTCACAAAAGACTCCAAAACATGCAACAAGCTACTAGGAACTCTTGACCTTAAGCTTGAATAAGATTAGAAAGAAAGAGATAAGGATATCAACACTCTCATCAACCTACTACTCAACATACTATCCCCCACTTAGGAGAAAACCCAACTAAGATGAATCATGAAAAACAACAAGGAGTTACAACTTACTGGTACCTTTATCCGGATTAGCTCCTTTGTCCTCATTGGCTTGAAGTGAATAGAAACAAGTCTTCTTTTGTTCATCAAGATTTGGGCCAATATTAGGAGCTTGCTTGGCCTCCCTTCCTCTAGCCGTAAGAGTAGGATAATTTCTCACTTGGTGATCATGTTTTCCACAACCATAGCACCCACTAGTACTGGCTAGGCACTTCCCAAAATGTTTCTTCCCACAAGTAGCACAAAGAGGTTTAGAAAATTGAGGTCCACCACCTTTCTACTCATTAGCCTTAGGAACACTTGAAGAATCTTGGTAAGGAGATCTATTCTTGAATCTAGATTTGCCCTTGTTCAATGGACCTATCCCTCTTCAAACCTCTACTCACCCTCTTAAGTTTGGACTCCTCAATAGATTGAGCATATACCATGAGTCTAGAAATATTCATGTCATCATGGAGCATTGCCGTATTGCACTCTTCCTTGACTAGGTCGGATACTCCAGTCACAAAGCGACTTATCTTATCTCTAGGAGACACCAAGGATGGGATACTTAGACAATTGGGTAAACCTCAAAGAGTACTCTTGCACATTCATGTTACCTTGCCTAAGGTTTATAAACTCCTCAACCTTACACTCCCTCTTCTCACGGGGAAAATACCTACCAAGGAATGCTTCTTTAAACAACTCCCATTCAATGGGACCCACTCCAACCGGCCTATTGGCTTTCCATTGAGTATACCAAATTTGGGCTACGTCCTTCAATTGATTAGTGGCAAGTTCCGCTTTCTCAATTGAAGTCACTCCCATAGCACTAACAATCTTATATACCTAATCTAAGAATTCTTGGGGATCTTCTCCCACTTTAGAACCAAGAAAGATAGGAGGATTTATCCTCACAAAGTCTCTTAATCTAGAACTATAGGAACTTGGTCACCTTGAAGACCTTGGTGAGGAACTCCCCCATCCATATTCTCCTCTTCCGCTCTCCAAGGATTTGCCCTTGTATTCATATCCTATAAACACAAGAGAAATGATTAGGAAAAGGACACTTATAGAAACACACTCTAAGGCACAACTTCAAGATTATGAAAGAAGTGTAACTTCTACCGTCCTATAGCCTCTCACTCATAGATGTGTCGCGACTCACACCGATGAACAAGACTCTACTAGACGTGGATTGTGAGACTTTGAACCTAAAAACCATTTTCCAAAACTTTATGCTCTGATACCATGTTTGTCACGATCTGAGACCACCTCCTAGTCGTAACCGATGTACTTGACCCCGAAGGGGTCTCGTACAAGCCTCATAGCATTGATTCATTGCATAGGTAATAAAATAGTGAGGAATAAAAGCTTATTTAAAAACCAACTATTAAAAAGTCTCATTTATAAAGCAACAGATATACTAAGTCTCAACATAGCCATCTTAGACAAATTTCAACAATATAGGGTCACGACCCTTTACAATCGAAAACCTAGAAAAAGTCTTAAAAGATAAAGAAAACTAGCAACATAGAAATCCTTGTCCTCGACATATGAGGACATACCATAATAGATCTTGAGAGAACTCTAATCCCAAGCTTCACTAGAGAATGCTATCACTTGCCGGAACCTACACTTTGTAGAAAAAATAGAAGAATGGAGTTAGCACAATTAAGTACTAAGTATGATGACCATGCAAAAACATGCTAAAAAGGACATTTTGGTTAGAAAATGATGCATGGTTTCTTTTGAGAAATATCACAAGTCATAAGCATAAAAGCATAGAATATACCATAACCAATATATAAAGTCACATACATCACCTTTAGTCAAAACCACATATGAGCCTTTCCTCTACCTTTAGTCTCCACCTCAAGTAACCTTCATGCCACACCTTTGTGCAATGTATGTGTGGCGTCCCATACCACCACCCACAACAAGGTGACATATTAAGATCACTAAAAGTGAACTCACCATTCAATATGCTTCATATTACAATAACCATGCTCAACTAGAACCAACAAAACAATATAATAACATATTCACCAAGTAAGTCATTTCATCATCTTAGGATCTCTATCCAAAGGTTCCCTAAGACACACCTAAGTAAGAGATGAAGTGGCTGCCCAAACAACCTCTTCATACCATACCTAGGTATTCCTAAAGGCTACAATAGACAAGAACCTTTACATTTTAACACAACATGCTAAGCATTTATTTCATCAATATATGCTATTTATACATCATTTCATTTAGACAATAAGTCAATATCTTCATTAAGTCATTTAGGACACATTCATTCCTTTAGAGGACTTTCATTCAATAGCCATTATGGCTTAGGGAACTCACAATAGTATTATCAAAGCCTACTCGTGCCATGTGTAGATAGCATCCCATACTACTACCTACATGTTGTAGAACCAATCCAATAACTGGAGTGCATATCCCACATGACGGGAATAGGCATTAACCGACATAGACCATAAGAGCTAGACATGGAATTCGGTGTTCTATCCCCACACCAAAAAGAGGTGTTCTACTTGCCGAAGGTAGAACTACATGATATTATAGCGTTGGTGTAGACCACTAGCTATTATATCCCATTTGTGGGCACATAGTTATAGGGTAGGAAGATGTTCATTGGAACTCTAGCCTATCATCGGGAGAGTTTCCATCTAACCCTATCCACTCGGTGCTTATCCTCACTTCCCATAGAGTATTTCATTTACATTCATTGCACTTGAGAGGGCTATCAATACTATGTCTACCGACCCAAAGTACATTACACAAGAAAGGGTTCCTTCACTAGGTCTTCCGAGTCAAGGTACATTACAGATAGCTCATGACTTTTAAAGATGGGTGCCACATACATTGGGTCTATCGATTTGAGGTCATTACTCATCCATTCATGAAATGGTACTAGGTCTATCAATTCAAGACAACAATCACATTTCATGGAAGGGATACCACATTTGGCCTACTGATCCTAAGATACATTAATCAGATCACATTCAATTACAGAAGGAGGAGGATGCCCTTGGCCTACCATATCAATGTGCAAGATTACATTCACTATACAAGGAACTCTTCATAATCCCACAATATCATTCATAAGAGTCAAATAGAGAAATAATATTTCAATACAAACACAAATACTTTGAATACATGACCATCACCCCAACATTGAAACCACATAAAAATCCTTCACATTATACCCTCAAACAACAACATCGATATTACTTCAATTCACCCAACTATGACTTCAAGGCTATTATCACAATACATTCAATATATAAACACCTCCACCATAAGTGGATCAAAGCATACAATAACAATTCTACAATAATAAGAAGTTAGGTCAACTTACCTTCCTCCAAGGCCATGATCGTCATTACTCAATTCTCAAACAATTCACCATCAATAGGTATAGATAACAATAGAAATCAATAATACATTTAAATCTAAGCATAAAACAATCAACATCCATTCATAATCATAAAACCCACTTCATAAGTCAACTTTAGGAATTTAGAGAAATCATGGGTCCATAGAGTTTTTCATATAAAAACATCAATTAAACATCAATATAATCTTATTTTATCAATCTAAATCATTTGATGCAAGAACCCATGAGATTGAGTAAGAATTGGGGTTTTTCATAAACTTTGAAAACCTGAAAACTCTTCTAAAATTGACTCTAGGGTGAAGCTTGCCCTAGATAAAGGATCACCATACCTTTTACTAAGTATTCTCCACGAAATTTGATGAAGAAATCTTGAAATTGCCCAAACCCTAGCTTCAATGGCTTCCTTCTTCTTCCTTGAGTTAGAGAGAGAAATATTTGAAAAGATAGAACTCTTTCGGTTTGATTTAGAATTTTGGGGAAATAAGGGTTTAATGACTTGTTAAAAGACCTAAAACTATATATACTAATGATATAAACCATTTAAAATCAACCCCACTTAATAAACAATTAATGAAATTACCAAAAACCCCCAACTTGAGGCAGCCCGTCAAGGACTATGCCCATCTAAACGGGTCCTGAGAGGCAACAAGGCTCGTGGTGGTGCCCGTGGTCCTTGAGGCAGTGTTCCATCCCTCCTTTCCAAGCCCTCCAAGGCTAAGGCAAGTCCACGGAAGCTCCCACTATCCGTGGTTCACACCATGAGTCGTGGTGAAGCTCGTGGACATAGGGCAGTAGCTAGGCAAGGTGCCTTGCCTCCCTTGTGCCTAAGTGAACTCCAAGTCAACTTTCACAGACCATCTAGGGCACCACGGCTCGTGGTGGTGCCCGTGGAATTTGGTACAGTAGCTCCCTCCACAATACCAAACTCTCCCCAAACCAAGGCAACCCCACGAGCCTTCCCATGGCCCGTGGTCAAGACCATGAGCCGTGAAGTGGCTCGTGACGGGGTGCCTTGGCTTGGCACCAAACTTAAGCTTACTGCCTTACCACCACGAGTGTCACCACGGTTTGTTGTTGCCACCACGGGTCGTGAAGACCCTCGTGGTTTAGGGAGGCAGTAGTTAGGACTAGTTTTAGGTATCCTAGGTTCCCAAACCATGGCCTACACCTAATACCCTTAGTCCTCACCCTTAAATCAAGACGTTAACCCCCATGTTTAGGCTTTAGTTTAACCTATCATTTTTTGAGTCGTTACAATAAAACTGTTGAAAACCACTATTCAACATATAAGCCAATTAGATGGACATTAGCACAAACCCAACATCTTATATTTTTAGTGCTTGATATTTTTGTTTAGTTATTTTTTGAAGTAAAAAATAAATAGAGTTTTTGACTGATTAAGTATTCTCGAAATCGTGCCTTGGGGGGGATGCTGCCAATCCTACCGAGGGCTTTATGGATTTCTTTTTCGGGAAGCGAGAGGTACTGGACAAAAACCCTGAATGGGACCCGGTAGAGAAAGACATAGAGGAAATCGAGTTCATTGGGCAAGTAAAACTTGATCTTGCAGCACACGGGCACGACTCTCCCTATATAAAGCAAATTCTTGGGTTAGGGTGAAATTCAGAGATCTACAAAGGAACACTATCTATATGCCTAACACATGAAAGTCAAACATCTATGAAAAAGTTGTTGTAAAGTTTCGTTCTTCGTTCCTCTCCTCTTGGTCGAGTTACTTCGTTCCTATTTCTTGCTTTTTTTTTTCGGTATGCCACTCTGTCATTGTCTGATTTTTGGTTGTCTGATCACACACAAAATTATGTATCTACTTATCATATTTTTACCCTTGCTCGGTAGTTTTATAGCAGGTTGTTTCGGACGTTTTCTAGGAAAAGAAGGAACCGCTATAACAACCACTACGTGCGTTTCATTCTCTTCGATCTTCTCTTTGATTGCTTTTTATGAAGTCGCACCGGGAGCTAGTGCTTGCTATCTAAGAATTACTCCATGGATCTCATCGGAAATGTTTGATGCTTCTTGGGGCTTTTTTGGCAACCGTGAAATCACTAGATGAATTGCTGAGTAAATAGATCGGATCCGAACACAGCAGTTGCTCCGCGGCGATACGGACTCAACCCACTTCTACCCACTCTGGGGTACCATAGCATGTCGGGAATAAGTGGGGACATACTGGACGTAACCACTCCTTTGGTTGGGGGCTGTGCCGCCCTGCCTTTCGATCGATACACAGTTGAAGAGGCAGATCACGAATGCTACAGGTGTGGGAGCAATCCTAGTCAGGGAAGGCTAAGACGGCGCCTCACATATGGGTAGCAAGAAGGCGTTTATGCCCCGATGGTGGGGCATTATGGGGAAGGGCCTAGCCCAATAGGGACAACACAACCCTACTCCAAGTGCACCTCTGTATCAGCTGAATCACTCTTTCGGTCCAGTCGGTGGAACCGGTGAACCACGTGATCTGGTTAGATGCGTGGGGCAGAGGGCTCGTAGTACCCCCTTTGATTGATCCAGCCCTTTCTTCACTTTGGTAGTGAACCACCTACTAAAGGGGCAGGCCTACACGCCTTATTTGAGACTAGTAAGGTAGGCGGTGGACTCTTTCATTATGTAAGGGAAGAAGCGGCCTAAGCATGACATATGCCGTACACTTGTGTGGCAAAGGAAAGCGAGACCTTACCTTTTTTTCCAGGCCTGTTCGGACAT
Source organism: Solanum acaule (assembly GCA_036250505.1). NCBI lineage: Eukaryota > Viridiplantae > Streptophyta > Magnoliopsida > Solanales > Solanaceae > Solanum > Solanum acaule. The sequence goes on along the minus strand of JAJOOR010033208.1, from coordinate 4,806 downwards.
ACGGTTCCCGCGGAAGATCAAGTTGGTGAGCCGTGTGATGGGAAACCTTCCCGCACAGTTCGGAGAGCACTGAATTAGAATGAGAGGTTTACCACTACATCATTGCATGCAAGGGGAGCTCGCTCGATTCACAGATTGGTCCGACTCATAATTCACTTCTGACCCCGTGTTCAAAAGCCCGACCATAGTGATGTTAATTGTGGTTACATTCATAAGTAGCTTAGTCCATCTTTATTCCATTTCATAGATGTCTAAGGATCTACATAGCCCTCGATTTATGTGTTATTTATCCATTCCTACTTTTTTTATGCCAATGTTGGTGACTGGAGATAACTCTCTTCAATTATTCTTGGGATGGGAGGGACTATGTCTTGCTTTATATTTGTTAATTCATTTCTGGTTTGCACGACTTCAGGCAGATAAAGCAGCTATAAAAGCTATGCTTGTCAATCGAGTAGGTGATTTTGGATTAGCTCCTGGGACTTTGGGTTGTTTTACTCTATTTCAAACAATAGATTTTTCAACCATTTTTGATCGTGCTAGTGCCCGCAGAAATTCTTGTATTTCTTGCAATATGAGATTGAATGCCATAACTCTTATTTGTATTTTACTTTTTATTGGTGCTGTTGGGAAATCTGCACAGATAGGATCGCATACTTGGTCACTTGATGCTATGGTGGGTCCCAGTCCAGTATCCGCTTTGATTCATGCAGCTACTATGGTAACAACTGGCATTTTCATGCCCACCTACGGCTTTGATTGTTATTACTTTTGCAAGAGCTATGACGTCATTCCTTACGGCAACCACTGGATTATTACATAATGATATAAAGAGGGTTATAACTTATTCAACTTGCAGTCAATTAGGCTATATGATCTTTGCTTGCGGCATCTCTAACTATTCGGTTAGCGTCTTTCACTTAATGAATCACGCCTTTTTCAAAGTATTACTATTCCTGAGTGCAGGTTCGATGATTCATACCATGTCGGATGAGCAAGATATGCGGAAGATGGGGGGCTTGCCTCCTCGTTCCCTTTTACCTATGCCATGATGCTTATGGAAACCTTATCTCTAATTGGATTTCCTTTTCTAACTGGATTTTATTCCAAAGATGTGATCTTAGAGCTCGCTTACACTAAGTATACCATCAGTGGGAACTTTACTTTCTGGTTGGGAAGTGTCTTTGTCCTTTTCACTTCTTATTACTTCTTTTGTTCACTTTTTCTAACATTTCTAGTACCAACTAATTCATTCGGGTGAGACATCTTATGATGTCATGATGCGCCCATTCCTATGGCCATTCCTTTAATACTTCTGGCTCTCGAGAGTCTCTTTGTAGATACTTGGCCTAAGTGTGATCTGTTAGCCCATAAGTAAGTACTGTGACGAAGTGGCTGTTGCTCACCCGACACGATCGTACGAGGTCACAATTCACCCAACACAATCATTCGGGGTGAACAAGAATTAGGGATCAAATGCGGGTGAAATTCCCACCAATGGCTGAGATGTTCAGTCGACTCCCTCCCCCTTTGTGGGGGTCCCGACCCCTACGAGTGAGCAGAAAAGGGAGGAGGAAGAGGCCCTGGTGGACCGTCATAATTAGTGAACAAGTGTAAGCTTCGCTGTTCGACAGTATGTAGTACTGACCACACCGAGGGACAGGCCCTGAAACAAAGGATAAGAACGAGCGAAATTAATGTGTTCCAATTTCTGGCCTTGCATCGACCATCCAATGGACCATGGACTAAACGGCCACTGCCTGAAAGGACTATGTCCAGGGGCCCGCCCCCCCACATGGTACATCTCGCGCCTATGGGCCGCTATAACTATCTAAGAAGACACTCGAAACTAGAAGGATAAACAAATCCACCTGGTGGACTGCCGAGCTATAAGTCCTACGACGCATGAGCTGGATTCTCTAAAAAGCCAAGGTCGTGGGTGGCCAAGAGGGCCCACTTGGAGACTTGGGAACTCAGCAGGAAATGCGAAGGTTGCAACAAGCCGGCCGGCCAAAGAGAATCAACTAGTTTAGTTCTAATCTGAGTAGGCTCATAATTAGGGAATACCCTAACCCTGGGAACCGGGGCCTGGCCATCCTTCATTTGCGGTCGACGTTCCAGCTTTGTCCATCGACAGCTGAATGTTTTGATCTGGTTCAATTTATGATCACATCTGCAAACCTTATCCCGTTGGCTTTAGCGAACATTTTTCATTCTTCACCCGATCCTTAGTAGCCTTTCCAAAGTCAACCTAACCACTTACCTTTAGAAAGGCGCTAAATAGGCCTTCGCCCTTACACCTATATTAAAAGAAAATTAGATAGTTGTATATAGAATTAGCCAGAGTTTGAAATATTGGATATTTTGATAGCAAAGGAGTTCTTTCGTCTCAAAATCTGAACATAATCGCCTTTGTTTTGAAGGCCTAGCAAGTTCTTTTTTTTTAAAGGCGGCCCCTTTATTTCCTCGAACCGATGACTCGCTTGTTTAGTACTGCTAACTATTATAGAAGGATGCCGCCCCCTCGGGACTACCAGTATCTTCGGTTTCTAAATCTCGTGCAAGTTAGGTTGTGGTTGTATTGGCTACAAGCGAAACTTAGGCGCTTTAGGTGTGTGTTGACCATGCACTCTCACTTCGTGTAATGTTGTATGTATGATAGAGGTAGTGTGGTAATTGACCTCAATGCTAATGGTGATCCCCAAGGTTCAACGAATGAATAAAGCTATGATCGTACCCGGATAGAGATGGTGGTCTTCCTCTGATGTCTCCAAGCCGGCCATAATAGAATAGATAGGCGAAGCAGCCAATAGCAGTCTGTTCTCGCCTATGGATAGATAGCAGGTTGCTTCCAAGCTCAAACCATTTGAAATGGAATTGCTACTTTTTTCTTGTTATTGATAGAGTGGTAGTCTCTGCCCCTGTCAAATAAAGTAGAGGGGGAGAACTGGAAGAGAGAAGGAAAAAGAGCAAATGATTGACAAGTCTTATGGGGGAAGAATGCTTGACACGTTGACTGCCTTCGATAGATGAAAAAAAACCAAAGCGGTCTAACCTAACCCCCAGGGTGGGCCCCAAACGAAAGGCGCTAGACGGACTAAGGGCAGGCGAGATAAAGAAAGCAGCTGGCCCTATGTGTAAAACCTTGCCGCGGGAGAGTCTTTCTCCAATGAGAATAAAGAAAGTTTTTGGGCAACACAAGAAAGGAACTTGCCCTTTGACACCAAGGGATAAGAGCTGATTGTTGGCGATGACTTGGTGAAGGGAATCTATGAGAGAATGTTCTCGAACCGGGTTACGGCCAACGCGGAACCAACGAGTTCAGTCAAAAAAGGTAACGAGTCTAAGGGAAGGATCAAGCTTGAAAGGAATGGATGGGCGTAGGCTTAATAGTGAACGCAGACCCCCCTGCTTATAAATATGAGATCAATGACTTAAATAAAAGAAAGATGTCGAGAGAAAGTCTTAGCCCTTAAAATGTGTTGCAAAGAGAGATCGAAGACGAAGATTTTCTGATGCAGTGTGGTCACTGGATGAAAAAGACAGATAAAGGAACAACCCACCGAAAGGGCATACCTCAAGGGCATACCTCAAGGGGCACCAATCTCCCCTGGCAAAGATCTATCTGCGCGAAGCCGGCCTATGGATAGAAAGAAAGATGTAGGAAACGAAAATGCAAGAAGAAATCCAAATTTGCTTTGGGAGTGTGAGATAGGCAGACAGGGAGTATGCAGCCGAATAACCGCTGGGGCTTCCAGCAGTGATAGCTGAACTAATCAGATAGGCCGCCCCAAACCTGGAGTTGACATTTAAATCAAAAATCAACATCGGGTCCCGGCTGTCCAAAAACGCAAACTGAAGCGGAAGATCACAAAATGCAACACAACAAGGTGGTCGTTAGACCATAGCTTGCGTGAAGGAAGAAGATAATCAATCAGAATTGAAACAGGAAGGAGAGGTGAAAGAGAGACTTTTGAGCCTACAAGCAGTAAACAACAACGGCTTTTCCGCCGTTGCGCGCTAGCTTGTAGTTTAGGGGTATAGTAGGGGTTCCCCTTTCTCAAACTATTCTATAATATAAGGTAAGATTTTTGGAACCCTAGTTTTGGAGTTTTCCCCAACCAACCTATACCTTACTAATAAAAAGGGGCTTTCCTTTTACAACTGCATTGCACTGCCGCATAAACAATGGATCCGCTGGGCTGGATGAGCAACCTTCTATCTGGCCACTGTATCAATAGTAGAGTGGCTTGCTACTTTCAATCAGAAAATGAAGATTGAGCAAGGCAAATGAGAAAGGAGTTGTCCCCTCTTCTCTAGTAACTCGTCGCCGCATATGTAGAAAGAGAAGGAGTAAAGAAGGAAGAACAACCGTTTTACTTTGGCACATGAGGTGGTGTGTTTGGCTAGATAATATAATGGAAATGTATCGGACTACACATCCTGGAATGATTATTCGACCCCGTCCTTGACCTCGAGGAGTGGTGAGCAACACGTACCTTGTTTCAATCAAATGGTATAGTATTAGGGCATGAGGCTTTCCTTTGTTATAGAAATCCATGGACAAGATTCTGGAACTTCCAAACCAAAGAAATGCAAGATGAGAAAGAGATTCTTACGTTAGGCTTCAATAGAATGAATTCGGTAAGGGTAGAATAGTGTAACGATCCTAAAAATGAACTAGTAAAACTAGAGCCTCACATGTGAGTTGGAGTTGAGAACTTGATGAAATGATGAGAAATGACCGTGACGTCCGGAAACTAGTCATTTGAACTAGTGAGTTGTAAGAGTCAACTTTAAATGGTC